>CAUYQV010101765.1:0-29850 GCA_963574575.1 Galagoides demidoff
GGCTGAGGCAAGAGAATTGCTTAAGCCCAAGAGTTTGAGGTTGCTATGAGCTGTGATGCAACGGCACTCTACCGAGGGCAACATAATAAGAATTTATCTCAAGAAAAAAAAAAGCCCTTTATTCGGGTGGACACTCCTTTCCTGGGATTGGTGTATTTGTAGAACTTTAAATGGTCTAGTAGGGGAAGTTATGTTTGAGCTAAGTCTTGGAGGATAAGAAGGAGTTCATGACCATAGTAGAATCAGAAAGAGCAGCAGAAGGGCAAGTGTGTTAGAAGCATTACAGAAGCATCAGAGGACCGAGCACGATGGCTTGTAGTCCTAGCACTCTGAGAGGCTAAGGTGGGAATATTGCTTAAGGCCAGAAGTTCAAGACCAGCCTGACAGAATAGAAAAAAAAAAATCTCATCTGTAAAATGGGAATAGAAAAAAAAAAAAACCTGAGAAAGAGTAAGGCCCCAGCTCTACAAAAAAATAGAAAAGTGGGCGGTGCCTGTGGCTCAGTGAGTAGGGCACCGGCCCCATATACTGAGGGTGTTAGATTCAAACCAGGCCTGGCCAAACTGCAACCAAAAAACAGCAGGGCATTGTGGTGGGCACCTGTAGTCCTAGCTACTTGGAAGGTAAAGGCAAGAGAATCGCTTAAACCTAAGAGCTGGAGGTTGCTGTGAGCTGTGTGACATCATGGCACTGTACCAAGGGTGATAAAGTGAGACTCTGTCTCTAAAAAAAAAAAAAAAGAAAGAAAGAAAAGTTAGCTAGGTGTGGTGGCATGCGCCTGTAGTTCCAGCTACTCAAGAAGCTAAGGCAGGAGGATCGCTTGAGCAGAGGAGTGAGTTTGATGTTGTACTGATCTATGATAAAATCACTGTATTCCAGCTCAGGTGACAGAGTGAGACCCTGTCCCAAAAAAAAGCATCAGAGATTTATCTATTTGATTTGGAACCTAGAGGCTAGGTAAAGTGGGGGACAGGGATGGGGCTTGAAAGGAAGGGTAGTGTGGTGGCTACCTAGCATTAATTATGTTTGGGAATCACCTCATATAAAGCAAAACGTATATTTCACTACACAGGCCGAAAACACCAGACCTTACTTACCCAACCTCTCTTAAAGCAAGGGTTAGCCTCAACACATCTGCTCCAGATTCTGAAATCAAAGATGAGGTTGCAAGACCATACAAAATCTGATGGAGGTGTCAACGGTGAAGCTGCATCTTGTTTCTGGCAGCAGTATTCAGGGCTAAGTATCCTTGGTGGCAGCAGTGGCCACCATAGCATTGCAGGTAGTTCATCGTTTCTAGTTACTGTTCACGAAGTTTGGTTTTCCATTCCCCTGCAAGTTTTATGTGTTTTTCCCCCATTTTTTTTGAGGTAGAGTGCCATGGCATTCTAGCTCACAGCAACCTCAAACTCTTAGGCTCAGGCAATCCCCTTACCCTAGCCTCCACAGTAGCTGGAACTACAGGCACCTGCCACAACGCCTGGCTAGTTTTTCTATTTTTAGTAGCGATGAGATCTCATTCTTGCTCAGGCTGGTCTTGAACTCCTGAGCTCAGGCGATCCACCTACCTCAGCCTTCCAGAGTGCTAGGTTTATAGGCATGAGTCATGGCAACCAGCCTGCTTCCCAGTATTTTGAAAAATACCTTCAAGTTTTGCTTAAATAGGCTAGAGTTAGCCTACATATCAGGCTCCTGAAGAAGAGTGGATGAGTTTGTGAAGAATTTAATATAGAGAAAGCATGAGTTGGGGAAGAGGTGCTGCCTAGGTTGGCTGAACCTCTTGGATATTCAATCCATCACCCAAGCCAAAAGGGGCTGGGCCTCTTTCCCTATCTCCTCCCGCCAGTCTGAGATGCAGACTGAAATCTCATTCTGCCTCTGATGTTTTCTGTGCCCTTGTTCTGTTTTATGGAGCAGCAGCTCTGTCCCATCCCTCGGATTTTTATCTTTTTTGATTACTGATGCTTGTCAGGAGCTGGACCAGAGCTTGCCATTCTCTCTGGAAATTGTTGCAGATTGCTGACTCTTCTGGTGGAGGGTGGGGATGCTACCTTCATTCTGGAGTTTTCCCCCAGCTCCTGCTTTTTCTCCTTCTTATACAATTGAGGACTTGGAGGGGTGACAATACTGAAGCCTTTGTTGCATGTAGAGGACTACAAGCAAGGACTTTTGCAAACCTGGACTAGGGGGCTAATTGTACTTTGTCACAGGTTACGGAAATTTCCTAGAAGCAATATCATTTGAGCTTGGTCATTTGACTTTGGACAAAGTGGAGGTGGCAGAATGTCCATGAAAAAACAAATAGATGTAGACAGAGGAGAAAGAGGAAGAGCACATTTCTAGTGGGCAGCAGGACCTGAACTGAGAGTCATTATTGGTCTGAGCTCAGCTGACAGTGTGAACTCTTTATCTGGTCCTCAGGCCTCAGGCTGATTTTCCTTAAGGATACAGTCAGATGATGTTCTCCATTATCTCAAAGTATGCAAATGAAAGGCTCCCCGCTTCCCATATGGATGGTTACTGTGTACATGAGGCAGACTGGACACTGTTCCCACCTGGATTCCTTTCTCCTGAGTCAAGCACCAGTTGTCATACACCTTGTGTCCATTTTTGGCTATCTGGGAGATATTCTTAGTAACCTATACCTTCTCTAAACTGTCAAAGTGGGTTTGAAGGGGTGGTTAAGAATCATGCCATAGCTACTGTGGGGAGGTAAAGGGAAGTAACGAGCTCTTTATAAGCAAACTCCACTGTGGCAAGGCAGACCCACCAGTCATTTTGTTGGTAGATAGTACAACAGAGGTTCTTCACCCACCTAGTTAATGCCACGCTTGGTATATCTTTGTTAGTAAACAGATATGAAGTACCCCAAATATCTTCTAGAACTGGACCATAAATTGGGTGTTGCCATAAAACCACATTTAATGCTTTGAATGGAAAATGAAGGGCATCTTGGGTAGTATAAAAGTACATGGATGGGGCTTGGCACCCATAACTCAGTGGTTAGGGTGCCGGCCACATACACCAGGGCTGGCGAGTTTGAACCAGATCTAGCCTGCTAAACAACAATGACAAAAAAACAAAAAAACAAAAAAAATTAGCTGGGGCAGTGCCTGTGGCTCGAAGTAGTAGAGCGTCGGCACCATATGCTGGAGGTGGTGGGTTCAAACCCAGCCCCAGCCAAAAACCGCAAAAAAAAAAAAATAGCCGGGCATTGTGGTGAGCACCTGTAGTCCCAGCTACTTGGGAGGCTGAGGCAAGAGAATTGCTTAAGCCCAAGAGTTTGAGGTTGCTGTGAGCTGTGACATCACAGCATCCTACCAAGGGTGATATAGCAAGACTGTCTCAAAAAAATAAAAGTACATGGGTGGGTCTTCCATCCCTTCAGATTAATGGTGCAGATTTTTCAGTATCGTGGGCTTCCCTACGACCCAGAGGTGGTCACAGAATCTTAGTTATCCCCCACTTTGCCCATTTCCTCTGTTTGTTGGAACTGGGGCTGATTTGCCACAATGTTTTCAGGTTGAAGTGTTTTTATAGTGGGTCTACCTCGGTGGCTACCAGAAATCTAGTTTAGGGTATTTGGTTCCAGATTCTTGGAACATAGCAGTGACAATATCAAGCACACATTACTTGGAGCTGTCTAGGAGTTGGTGTTGCGGCAGGCAGAGTAATACCCACCTGAGTAGAAATCCTACCAGGTCAGGTTGAGAGAAAATGTTACGGTGTTGGATGTAAAAAATGACTCTTATCTAGGTCATATCAAATGCTGGGCATTAATCCCTGGAAGTTGGCTGTACTACTAAGATGTACTGGAACTGACTGACATGTGTTTGGAGGCATATCTTGGACTTAGAAATTGTCAGTGCTGGCTTGGCGCCTGTGGCTCAAGTGGCTAAGGCACCAGCCACATACACCTAAGGTGGTGGGTTCAAATCCAGCCGGGGTCCACCAAACAACAATGATGGCTGCAACCAAAAAATAGTTGGGCATTGTGGCGCCTATGGTCCCAGCTACTTGGGAGGCAGAGGCGGGAGACTCACTTGAGCCCAGGAGTTGGAGGTTGCTGTGAGCTGTGATGCCACAGCACTCTACCCAGGGGGACAGCTTGGGGCTTTGTCTCAAAAAAAAAAAAAAAAAAGAAAGAAAGAAATTGTCAGTGCTTTGGGAGGAAGTGGACAGAAGCATGAGCTCAGGGAATAAGACCAATGCTCAGGGCACATTTTCCATATGGAGGCAGTTCCTTTGGGTCCAGTCCAAAAATATCTTCCTAGAAGTGGTGCACTTCTTCAGGATTCTGCACACAGGGGAAGGAGACGAAGCACATGACAACAGCGGGACTTAGGGCTGGTTGCAGGCTGCTGATATAAAGTGGTGAATGTGAACTTTCTGGAGATAACAATAAAAATAGCTATGAGTGAATATGCTTGGCACAACTCAATGAGGTTGGAATGAAAGGGAAACAGAAGCACAGGAAAGTTTAGTAACTTTCCCAAGGTCACATAAGTACCATCTGGTAGAGGCAAGAGTTTGGAGTCCACGTTCTTAACCACCATACCAAACTGTCCCTTACAATAACCTAGAAGGCATCC
Organism: Galagoides demidoff; assembly: GCA_963574575.1. Lineage (NCBI taxonomy): Eukaryota > Metazoa > Chordata > Mammalia > Primates > Galagidae > Galagoides > Galagoides demidoff. The sequence continues at coordinate 4,593 of CAUYQV010101765.1, forward strand.
AGGAAACACCAAAGACCAAGGGAAAACATAGACTGATAGAACCAGTCCCATGATGGCTTCCCTGTTTACAGCTCGATGGGAGTCCTGTTAAGGGTACCTGCTCACCTGGAACAGGCTTGAGTTGGGTGGGTGATGTGACATCTTTGCTTTGATTCAAAGGCAGAAAACTGCCTCCCCGATCTCTACTGAAATGGATAATATTGTTTCCTGTGGCCAGCTCTGGGGGGAGCAGAGAGGAATGGAACTTGGTGGGTTAGTCTACCAGTGGATTAGACCAGTCCCAGTGTGGGAAGGCTGACCCCTGTGAAAAAAGTGGCCTGTCTGCTGCAGTACAGAGATAGTCATCCAGCTTGGAGGGGCCCCTCTACTAGGCTTTGGCAGAGTATAGCTGTGAAGAGTATGAGTGCCTTTCTCCTCTCCTTTCATGTGGGTAGGGGATGGTGGTCTGTTATAGTCATAAGATGTATAGATTGTTTTTTAAACGCATTTCTAGGCTGTGCGGTGGCTGATGCCTGTAATCCCAGCACTCTGGGAGGCCGAGGCAGGTGAGCAAGTGTGAGTCTCTGTATCTACTAAAAACAGGAAAAAAAACTAGCCAGACATATGGTGCACACCTGTAATCTCAGCTACTTGGGAAGCTTAGGCAAGAGGATCGCTTGAGCCCAAGAGTTTGAGGTTGTTGTGAGCTAAGACGCCACGACACTCTACTGAGGGCGATAGAATGAGACTCTATCTCAAAAAATAAAAAAAAAATTTCTGCAACTTCAGTGGATCTACACCTTCAGTAGATCTATCCATTTGGAAAAGTAGAGGAGCTTAGAGGGTTTGGACTGCTCATTCTTGGCTGAATAGTACGGTTCATGCTCCTGTTTGAAAAGCCAGAACTACAGTGCCCTCTACTGGGGACTAGGAATGGCATCTCCGTGTGTCTCCTAACAGGCGATTAACTCAAGAGGCAATTTAGAAGCCAGGAGACTAGGAGATTGAGCAGAGGACATTCCAGCTAGGTTTGGGAAAGCCACCTATTGTGTCCTCTGACAAGACCCAGAAAATGAAAACATGAGTGAGATATGTTCAGCTTTTTTCAAAGACTTGAGGTTTAGCTTTTGTTTGATGCAACTTGCTTAGAATTGGAAGAGAGGGTGACTCTGAGGACTCGTTAGTGAATTCCTCTGGGAAGAGGAACCGTAAGGGTAGCAGTGGAGGAAGCTGAAGTGAAGCCTGTACATAGCTTGGGAGGTCAGCATGTCTGGAGCCAGTTGCTGAGAGCCTGGTAGAGAGATTTCATTTGTTTCTATTGTCTCAAGACAAGGGTGAGCATAATCTCTCCCTGCCCTCTACCTCAGTTGATTTGCCTCTGAGATGTCTATCAGTGGGCAATGTCCTGAGTGCTTGAATTTGTGTTGTGTTAGGAGGAGAGCTAGCCTGACCTAAAGTTTTGTATAACAGGGCAAGGAAATTGTCTCAGAAAAGGGCCAGATTAGGGGGAGTTTGTCTGAAATCAAGATCAAGATACTCGTAGACCAAGAGAAGTATCTAAGTATGAAGCCAAGACTGAATAGGAGAGCAGGGTTCAAAGCAGGTGCTGAGACAGACTCAGCAAAGGAAAGGATGGTGCTCCCCGGGGAAGGACAAAAGGGAAAGCTTAGGGACTCGAGAGACCAGGGCGTAGGATGAACAAACTCTGGAAGGTGTTGGAGGAACCTATATTAGAATCAGGAAGAATAAGTTTGAAAGGGACAGGAATCTCCTGACTGGTGGGCATGAGAGTTCTGGTCACTCTTCAGGGCCGGTCTTCTGTCAGCTGTACTTGACCAGGATCTTTCAGGGCCTAGGGGAATATCCTTCAAAGTCAGTCAGTATCTTTTGCACCTCAAAGAATATATTTTTCCTTTTTTTTTTTACCTTTTCCCTTCTTTTAAAAATTAATTTTACTTATTTTTCTCTTTATGGATTTCACAGTGTTCAGAATAACTTCAAGGTTAAAAATGTTGTTTTCCAAAATTCTTGATACTATCGGCCTGGGGAAAGGTTTTATGAAGAGGTCTCCACTGGCAATCACAACAACAACAAAAATAAATAAATGAGACTTAACTAAGCTAAAGATCTTCTGCACTACTAAGGACACAACAATTAAAGCAAACAGTCTTCAAGATGGGAAAAGATATTTGCATGTTACAAATCTGACAAAGGACTGATAACCAGAATCTACAGAGAACAAAAGTTAATTAACAAAAAAAAAGAGCAAACAATCCCATTTATCACTGGGCAAGAGATTTGAACAAAACCCTCTTTGAAGAAGGCAGACGAATGACCAAGAAACACATGAAAAATGCTCATTGTGGCTTGGTGCCCATAGCTCAATGGTTAGGGCACCAGCCACATGCAGGGCTGGTGAGTTCAAAGCCGACCCAGGCCTGCTAAACAAACAAACAAACAAAATAGCTGGGTGTTGTGGCAGGCACCTCTAGTCCCAGCTGCTTGGGAGGCTGAGGCACGAGAATCTCTTAAGCCTAAGTGTTTGAGGTTTCTGTGAGCAGTGATGCCACAGCACTCTACCAAGGGTGAGGAAAGTGAAACTCTGTGTAAAAAAAAAAAAGCTCATTGTCCCTAATTATCAGAAAAATGTAAATCAAAACCACTTTGAGATATCATCTAATTCAGTGAGAGTAGATCATATCACAGAGTCCCAAAGCTGCAGATGATGGTGAAGGTGTGGGAAAAGGGAACACTTTTACACTGTTGGTGGGATTGCAAACTAACAGCCTCTTTGGAAAGAATTATAGAGAATCTTCAAAGAGCTAAAAGTAGACCTTCCATTTGGTCCCACAATCCCATTATTAGGTATCTAGCCAGAAGAAAAAAACTGTTTTACCATAGGCCATATGCACTAGAACGTTTATTGCAGCTTAATTCACAATTGCCAAGATGTAGAATCAACCCAAGTGCCCATCAATCATGAATGGATTAATAAACTGTGGTAGATGTATACCCTGGAATACTATTCAGCCATAAAAAGATGGAGACTTTACATTTTTGTATTAACTTGGAGTTGAAGAACATTCTACTTAGTAAATTATCACAAGAATGGAAAAGCAAGTATCCAATGTACTCAATACTAGTATGAGACCGGTAGATAAACAACTACACACCCACACAAGAGAAAAACACAATTAAACTCAAGGGATGGGGAAGAAGGGGATTGGTGTGCGCTCACATAATAGGCACAATGTAAGAGTATATGGCATACCTCCTGGGTGAGGAGCATAATTACAACTTGAATTCTACCTAATGAATGCAAACAATGTAACCTAATCGTCTGTACCCTCATATTAATGTGAAATTTTTAAAAATACAATAGTGGGCCCAGTGGCTCATGCCTGTAACCCTAGTACTCTGGAAGCCAAGAGGGGTGAATTGCAGGAGTTCAGGAGTTCAAGACCAGCCTGAGCAAAAGTTATATTCTGTCTTTACTAAAAATAGAAAACCCAGCCTACTAAATATAGAAAAATTAGCTGGCCATTGTGGTGGATACCTAGCTACTTGGGAGGCTGAGGCAAGAGGATTGCCTGAGCCCAAGAGTTTGAGGTTCCTGTAAGGTATGACATCATGGTGCTCTACCCAGGGTGGCAGAATGAGACTCTGTCCCCCACCAAAAAAAATTCTAAAAGAATAGAAAAGGGTGGTGCCTGTGACTCAGTGGGTAGGGCACCTGCCCCATATACCAAGTGTGGCAGGTTCGAACCAGGCTCTGGCTAGCTAAAACAGCAGTGGCAACTGCAACAAAAATAGCCAGGCATTGTGGTGGGTGCCTGTAGTCCCAACTACTTGGGAGTCTGAGCCAAGAGAATCCTTTAAGCCCAAGAGTTTGAGGTTGCTGTGATCTGGGACCCCATGGCACTGTACCAAGGGCAACAGAGTGGGACTCTGTCTCAATAAATAAATAAATAAAAGAATAGAAGAGAAATTTAGAAAAAATATATATTGCTTTTCAGGTATCCTAACCTGGCAAGTATGTCTTGAGCTATTCCAGTCATAAGAAAGGCATACTTTCCATATGTAAACAGTTGACTTACATATGGTTTATAACTTTCCTCCATAATCTGTTGTACAGTTTTATGTGCTAGGTCTTAGGTGCATTACATACATTATTTAATTTGATCTCTATACCAGATTTATAAGACAGAATTATTGTCTCCATTTTCAAGTGAGGAAACTGAGGCACTTTCGATTTGCTTAGTAAGTTAGACCCTTAAATCTGAATAACTGTGGGTACCTGAGAAAACTGAGTTTCTAAAGTCAAGGATAGACTTCCCACCTATTTTCCTCTTTGGTTTTTCTATTTTGGTTCTTTTATCAGGAGGAAAAGAAAGGAAGGCGGCAGGGACTGGCAGAATGTTTGAATACATGTGTTGACTCACCTCTGTGAGTTTTCATTATGACTTTAATAAGGAAAGCTTGAGTGAGCCTTTTTGAGGTGAATGTTAATACACTCACACCTACTAGAAGTAAAAAAAATCTTATTCTTCTTCAAAGAAAGATTGTGAATGACTTAAAAATGTCATGATAGTATGAGTGTCAAGAATGAAAAGTGTGAATATTAACTGGTTCGTTTCTATAGTTGTTATTAAAGGCTTAGCTGAGGAGCCAGGCAATAATGTGGCTGATTTGAGCATGGCGAACAGACTGAAGTGCTAGAGCAGGTGGGCAAAGAAAAAGTCAAGCCATTCGACTGAATGTGTTAACAAGGAGAAATCAACCAGAAAGAAAATGGGAGCAGGAATTATTCTGGAGACAAGGGTGGATTACAAATGAGAGTCCTTCAAGATTGTTTGGCTTTACTCACTAAGGGTAAAGAGTCCATATTTTGGTTATTGTGAATAGTGCTACAACAAACATAGGAATGTAGATATTTTTTTTATACACTGATTTCCTTTCTTTTGGCTATATAACCAATAGTGGAATTGCTGGGTCATATGGCATTTCTATTTTTAGTTTTTTGAGGAACCTCTATACTGTTAATCATGATGGCTGTACTAATTTACATTGCCACCGACAGAGTACAAGGGTCCCCCTTTCTCCACATTCTCACAGCATCTGTTATTGCCTGTTTTTTGTTTTTGTTTTTGAGACAGAGTCTCACTATGTTGCCCTTGGTACAGTGCTGTGGCATCATAGCTCACAGCAACCTCAAACTCTTAGGCACAAGCGATTCTCTTGCCTCAGCTTCCTGAATAGCTGGGACTACAGGCGCCACCACAACACCTGGCTATCTTTAGAGATGAAGTCTTGCTCTTGCTCAGACCAGTCTTGAACTCCTGAACTCAGGCAATCCACCACCTTGACCTGCCAGAGTGCTAGGATTACGGGCGTGACCCACCATATGCAGCCTATCTTTTTGATACAAGCCTTTTAACTGAAGTGAAATGATACTACATTGTGTTTCTATTTGCATTTCTTTGACATTAATAGTTAGTGATGTTGAGATGTTTTTCTATGTACCTCTTGGCTATTTATATGTCTTCTTTTAAGAAATGTTAGTTCAGGCTCGGCGCCTGTGGCTCAATCGGCTAAGGTGCCAGCCACATACACCTAAGGTGGCGGGTTTGAATCCCCAGCCCGGGCCGCCAAACAACAATGATGGCTGCAACTAAAAAATGGCCGGGCGTTGTGGTAGGCGCCTGTGGTCCCAGCTACTTGGGAGGCAGAGGCAGGAGACTCGCTTGAGCCCAGGAGTTGGAGGTTGCTATGAGCTGTGATGCCATGGCACTCTACCCAGGGGGATAGCTTGAGGCTCCATCTCAAAAAAAAAAAGAGTCTGAGGTTGCTGTGTGCTATTACATCATAGCATTCTACCTCGGTGACAAAGTGAGTCTCTGTCTCAAAAAAGAATGGTTATTTAAGACTGGGTGCAGTGGTTCATATCTATAATCCTAGCACTCTGGGAGGTCAAGGGAGGTAGACTGCTTGAGTTCAGGAATTTGAGTCCAACCTGAGAGAGATCCCATCTCTAAAACAAAATAGCTGGGTGTTGTGCTGGGCACCTGTAGTCCTAGCTACTTAGGAGGCTGAGGCAAGAAAATCACTTAAACCCAAGACTTTGAGGTTGCTGTGAACTATGAGACCATAGCACTCTACCAAGGGTGACAGAGTGAGACTCGACCCCACCACCCGCTCCTTCCTTCCCTCTCTCTGCTATTCCCTTCCCCACTCCTCCCTCCTTCTTTCTCTTTCTTCTCTCCCCTTCCCCTAGCCCCACCATGTCATGGTCATTAATTGTCCTCATATCAAAATTGAGTACATAGGATTCATGCTTCTCCATTCTTGTGATGTCCCAGTTTCATCCAAGTTACTACAAAGGCTGTAAAGTCTCCATTTTTTTTAATGGCTGAATAGCATTCCATGGTATACATATACCACAGCTTGTTAATCCTTTCCTGGGTTGGTGGGCATTTAGGCTGTTTCCACATTTAGACGATTGTAAATTGAGCTGCAATAAACAGTCTAGTGCAAGTGTCCTTATGATAAAAAGATTTTTTTCTTCTGGGTAGATGCCCAGTAATGGGATTGCAGGATCAAATGGGAGGTCTAGCTTGAGTTCTTTTAAGGGTTCTCCATATTTCCTTCCAAAAAGGTTGTATTAGTTTGCAGTCCCACCAGCAGTGTAAAAGTGTTTCCTTCTCTCCACATCCACGCCAGCATCTGCAGTTGTGAGATTTTATGATGTGGGCCATTCTCACTGGGGTTAGATGATATCTCAGGGTGGTTTTGATTTGATTTCTCTAATAATTAGGGATGATGAGCATTTTTTCATGTTTGTTTGTTAGCCATTCATCTGTCTTCTTTAAAGAAGGTTCTATTCATGTCTCTTGCCCATTGATATATGGGATTGTTGGCTTTTTTCATGTGTATTAATTTGAGTTCTTTATAGATCCTAGTCATCAAGCTTTTGTCTGATTCAAAATATGCAAATATCCTTTCCCATTGTGAAGGTTGTCTGTTTGCTTTGGTTGTTGTCTCCTTAGCTGTACAGAAGCTTTTCAGTTTAATTAAGTCCCATTTGTTTATTTTTGTTATTGTTGCAATTGCCATGAAGTCTTTCCCCAGGTCAATATCTTTCAGTGTTTTTCCTATACTTTCTTTGAGGATTTTTACTGTTTCATATCTTAAATTTAAGTCCTTTATCCATCTTGAATCAATTTTTGTGAGTGGGGAAAGGTGTGGGTCCAGTTTCAGTCTTTTACATGTGGATATCCAGTTCTCCCAGTACCATTTATTAAATAGGGAGTCTTTCCCCCAAGGTATGTTCTTGTTTGGTTTATCAAAGATTAACCAAACACCAAAGTGGTTGTAAGATGTTAGTCTCATTTTCTGGTTTTTTATTTGATTCCAAATGTCTATGTCTCTATTTTTGTGCCAGTACCATGCTGTCTTGACCACTATGGCTTTATAGTACAGCCTAAAATCTGGTATGGTGATGCCCCCAGCATTGTTTTTATTTCTAAGAATTGCCTTAACTATATGGGATTTTTTTTGGGTTCCATACAAAATGCAGAATCATTTTTTCAAAATCTTGAAAGTACAATGTCAGTATCTTAATAGGGATGGCACTGAATAGGTAGATTGCTTTGGGAAGTATAGACATTTTAACAATGTTGATTTTTTCCCCAGACATGAACATGCTATGTTCTTCCATTTCTTAATATCCTCTGCTTTTTCCTTTCTTAGGATTTCATAATTTTCTTTATACAGGTCCTTCACCTCCTTCATTAGGTATATTCCTAAGTATTTCATTTTCTTTGAAGCTATGGTGAAGGGAGTTGTATCCTTAATTAGCCTCTCATCTTGGCTGTTATTGGTGTATACAAGGGCAACTGACTTGTGGACATTGATTTTATATCCTGAGATATTACTGTATTTTCCGATGATTTCCAGGAGTTTTGTGGTTGAGTTTTTGGGGTTCTGTAAGTATAAGACCATATCATAAGCAGAAAGGGATAGTTTGACCTCCTCTGCTCCCATTTGGATGCCTTTTATTTCCTTGTCTTGCCTAATTACATTGAGAATGGTATTTAAAAATCTTTATACACTCCTCAGGCAAAAAAAGACAGATTATGTTATAGGAAATGCTTTTAGCATTTCATGGAAGAACCTTATTTGGTAGCTCTAGGTTGGGATATCAAGCAAGATCCCACAGAACCTACTGATAAGACTGTGAACAAATATATAAACAAGTGGTATTACTTTTTAGGGGAAGAAAGTGAAAACTCAGATAACAGTAGTTGTTCAATGATATAATGAATATCAAATCTCTGTAATTAATCCTTTCCTAAGCAATAAGACTTGGGCTTGACACTCTGGGAGGCTGAGGCAAGTGGAATGCCTGAGCTCAGGAGCTTGAGACCAGCCTGAGCAAAGCAAGATCCCGTCTCTACAAAATAGCCAAGTGTTGTGGCAAGCACCTATAGTCCTAGCTACTTGGGAGGCTGAGGCAAAAGAATTGATTTAGCCCAGGAGTTTGATGTTGTGGTAGGTTATGATGCCATGGCACTCAACCCCAGGGCAACTAACTGAGTGAGACTGTCTCAAAAAAAAAAAAAAGAAAAGTAAAAAGAAAAGAAAAGAAAGAAAAGAATAAAAAGACTTGGGCCTGAGAAAATTCAGCATGTGATATTCACCAAAGAATCCAATCGTTAAGTCAGTCTTCATCCCAATTCATCTTATTTGACCTATCAGCAAGAATCAACAATTGGTCATGCCTTCCTTCTTGATCTCCTTCCCCCCTCCCACTTTTTAAAAAAGACATGGGGTCTTGCTATGGTGCCCAGGCTAAAGAACAGTAGCTCTTGATAGCTGCAATTACAACACACTATACCCTCACACTCCTAGGCTCAAGCAATCCTATTTCTGCCTCAATCTTCCAAGTAGTTGGGACTACAGGTGTGCTGCCACCATGCTTGGTGAATTTTTTCTATTTTTTGTAGAGATGGGTCTCCCTCTTGCTCAGGCTAGTCTTTTTTTTTTTTTGAGACACAGCCTCAAGCTATCTCCCTGGGTAGAATGCTGTGGCCTCACAGCTCACAGCAACCTCCAACTCCTGGGTTCAAGCGAGTCTCTTGCCTCAGCCTCCCAAGTAGCTGGGATCACAGGCGCCCGCCACAACGCCTGGCTATTTTTTGGTTGTAGCCATCATTGTTGTTTTTGGTGGGCTTGGGCTGGATTCGAATCCGCCACCTTAAATGTATTTGGCTGGCGCCTTAGCCACTTGAGCCACAGGCGCCAAGCCACTCAGGCTAGTCTTGAACTCCTGAGCTCAAGCCATCCTCCCAACTTGGCCTCCCAGAGGGCTAGGATTATAGGCGTGAGCCACCAAACCTGGCCTCTCCTTGACCTTTGAACACTGGAATGCTTAGGGCTCAGTCCTTGATTCTTTTCTACATTCACTCACTTGATGATCTCACCTGGACTTATGGTTTTATTATTTTTATTTTTTGAGACAGAGTGTTACTTTGCTGCCCTTGGTAGAGTGCTGTAGCATCACAGCTCATAGCAACCTCAAATTCTTGGGCTTAAGCAATTCTCTTGCCTCAGCCTCCCCAGTATCTGGGACTATAGGTGCTCACCACAATGCCCCGCTATTTTGTTGTTGTTGTTGTTGTAGTTGTCACTGTTGTTTAGCAGGCCCAGGCCAGGTTCAAACCTACCTAGTGTAGATAGCCGGTGCCCTAACCACTGAACTACAGGTGCTGAGCCTGGAAATTTAAATTTTCTTTTTATTTTATTTTATTTTATTTTTGCAGTTTTGGCCAGGGCCAAGCTTGAACCTGCCACCACTGGTATATGGGGCTGGTGCCCTACTCCTTGAGTCACAGGCGCCACCTGAAACTTAAATTTTTATTTCTTCTCTAGACCTTTCTCTTGAGCCTTGGACCTCCAAACTATTTATTTATTTATTTTGCAGTTTTTGGCCGGGGCTAGGTTTGAACCTGCCACCTCCAGCATAGGAGGCCGGCGTCCTACTCCTTTGAGCCATAGGCGCCGTCCCACCAAACTATTTATTCAACATCTCTACCTAGATGTTTAAGTGACATTTTTAACTACCTGCAACTCCACCTCCCACTATCTTTCAGGAAATCTTTTTTTTTTTTTTGAGACGGAGCCTCAGGCTATCCCCCTGGGTAGAGTGTCATGGCATCACAGCTCATAGCAACCTCCAACTCCTGGGCTCAAGCAAGTCTCCTGCCTCCACCTCCCAAGTAGCTGGGACCACAGGCACCTGCCACAACACCCGGCCATTTTTTGGTTGCAGCCATCATTGTTGTTTGGCGGCCCAGGCTGGGGATTTGAACCCGCCACCTTAGGTGTACGTGGCTGGCGCCAAGCCTCTTTCAGGAAATCTTAATGGCAACTTCAAAGTTTATCTAGAATCTAAACCCTACTATACCTTAGTTTAAGCCAGCATCACCTGTATCAAGTGAGATTTCCACCAGTTCTCATTTTTACCCTTGGCAGCCCCATTCCTACCATCTATCCTCAAATCAGCAGCCAGAGTGATCTTCCTGTAGTAAGTCAGATCAAGTCACTCCTCAACACAAAATTCTCTAATGGCTTTCCCACTTACCTAGTAAGGGCTTACCTCTGAGGTTATCCCCTGCTACCTCCCCCTCTCTCCCTCTGCTGGGATACATTGTCTTCTTTGCTGCTTATCAAAAACACCAGGCATACTCTTACTTCAGGATCTTTGGGCTGGCTCTCCCTGAAATGCTCTTCACCAAATTTCTGTACGGCCATCTCCCTCACCACATTGACATTTTTACTCAAATGTGATCTTCTCAATGAGGCCTATATTGAACATTCTATCTAAAATAGCTTCTCTTGGGGTGGTGCCTGTGGCTCAGTGGGTAGGGTGCCGGCACAATATACCGAGGGTGGTGGGTTCAAACCTGGCCCTGGCCAAACTGCAACAACAAGAAAAAAAATAGCCGGGCTTTGTGGTGGGCGCCTGTGGTCCCAGCTACTTCGGAGGCTGAGGCAAGAGAATCGCCTAAGCCCAGGAGTTGAAGGTTGCTGTGAGCTGTGATGCTACAGAACTCTACCAAGGGTGATAAAGTGTGAGTCTGTCTCTAAAAAAAAAAAAAAAGAAAGAAAGCAAGAAAGTGTCTTTCAATGGCCCATAAAGTTTTGCATGATATCTTATCTAAGTATATTCAATAAGTGAACAAATTGAAGTAAAATCCCTCATCATTTTTTTTTTGGAACCAACTTAAAGGGAAACACTAAAGATATTATCTGCTAAGATGAGGTTTGATAAGTAGCTATTGAGACAGTTAATCTATTTCATTCCTGATCCCACTGGCAGAGTTAAGAGTTTACTGCTATGCGAGGGACCACTCTACTTCTTTTCTTGGAACTTCTAAAAGAGGTGTCCAAATCTCATAACATTTCAAAAAAGGTGTGAATGAAGAGTCACAGGGTCTTCAAGTTTCAAGCCATAAAAAGAAATACATTAAACTTCCCTTTAACTGGAACTCAAGCAATTGGCAAATGACCCTACCAAAAAAAAAGCAATCAGAGTGTAAACTTGGTGCGTTCTGCATCACTCCCACAGCTCTCGTGTGTTTCCTGTAATACTTTTAGTGTTCATGTGAGTTATGTGAAGTTAAAAAATATATATGGGTAGTGAAGCTGAAAAGTGTATTAACTGACTTTTAACTAAAATTGCATCCTTGGCTTGGTGCCTGTAGCTCAGCAGTTTGGGTGTCAGCCACATACACCGAGGATGGCAGGTTCAAACCCAGGCCTGGCCTGCTAAACAAACAAACAAATAACAACAACAAAATAGCTGGGTGTTGTAGCAGGCGTCTGTAGTCCCAGCTACTTGGGAGGGTGAGACAAGAAAAATCACTTAAGCCTAAGTAAGAGTTTGAGGTTGCTGGTGAGCTTTAATGCACAGCACTCTATAGAAGACAACAATGTGAGAGTCTGTCTTTAATAGTCTATAAATATTAGAGTCTATAAATATAAAATTGCACCCTGCATTTACAAGACTGATTTATAACAAAGTAAACATGTCTTAGAGCAAGTCAAGTTTCTTTTTGTCTTAATTTGCTTTTAATTAGTGTATTTCAACATCAACATCAAGTCAATACAGAGTTTATGGTATGGTATAGTACAGGGTATAGGCTTAGTTAGGCCTACCTTTTATTAGCAATTCTCAAGCAATCAGAAACTACATTTATCCAGAATCTAGCAATCCCCATGGGTGCCAGATAACAGGGAGATTACTGAACAAGCAAGGATACTGACGATATAGAAAGAGCAGTAATTGCCTCCTGGAAACCATGCAACCACTTAAGAGATGAGAAAAGCCAGATGGGGATAGCCAGTGCTGTCAGTAAAGCTCAAAGAGTTCACAGGCATCCATGCTTATCTGCACAAAAAGTTAATTATACTAAGTTCTTTTTTCAATGTATGTATTTCACATGTGTTTGTAACTAGCTACTGTAACCAATTAAAAACATCCATTTTTCCAATTACGCGGGAATTATAACTAACTCGTTGACAGTGAATACACATCTAGAAAAGGAAGAGAGACAGAGTGAGCATACTCACATATGTAAGCCCATAAAAATGCATTTATAGCTGTTTCCAACCTATCTATCAGACCACTGCTAGTGGGGGTAGCTGCAGTGACTTGGTGGTGAAAATGCATGTTTTATCCTTCCATTCATGGAAAAACTTGTCACGTAAGGGAACTGTTGACTATTGATAAATCAAGAGCGGCCTTGATGCAATAACAACTCAATCAGTCATTTAGGAAGGTATTAAAGGGGAAACTGTCTTGATTTCTGAGTTTTGGGGGTTTTTTTTTGCAGTTTATGGCTGGGGCCGGGTTTGAACCCACCACCCTCGGTACATGGGGCCAGCGCTTTACTCCTTGAGCCACAGGTGCTGCCCGATTTCTGAGTTTTTAAAAGGAGACTTTAAAAAGAGAGAAAACTTGCCTAGGCACAGTGACTCACACCTTGTGAGCTCAGGCACTCTGGGAAGCCACGGCAGGTGGAATTGCCTAAGCTCACAAGTTTAAGACTAGCCTGAGCAAGAGCGAGACCTTGTCTCTACTAAAACTAGAAAAACTAGCCAGGCATTGTATTGGGCACCTGTAGTCCCAGCTACTAAGGAGGCTGAGGCAAAAGGATCATCTGAGTTCAAGAGTTTGAGGTTGTTGGCTCGGCGCCTGTGGCTCAATCGGCTAAGGCGCCAGCCACGTACACCTAAGGTGGCGGATTCGAGTCTCCAGCCCAGGCCCGCCAAACAACAATAATGGCTGCAACCAAAAAATGGCCTGGTGTTGTGGCAGGCACCTGTGGTCCCAGCTACTTGGGAGGCGGAGGCAGGAGACTCGCTTAAGCCCAGGAGTTGGAGGTTGCTATGAGCTGTGATGTCATGGCACTCTACCCAGGGGGATAGCTTGAGGCTCTGTCTCAAAAAAAAAAAAAGAGTTTGAGGTTGTTGTGAGCTATGACACCACAATACTAGATAATGTACTCTACCTAGAATGACAGAGTGACACTCTGTCTCAAAAAAAAAAAAACTGAAAAATAAATGAGAAATCATTTTATTTAATGAGAAACAAAAATAATTAAATAAGCTATTATATACTCTCACAATAATCCTAAGAAGGTAGATGTTATTCCTGTTGTTGTTGATGCTCATATTATCTTTATTGTACAGATGAAGAAATAGAAGTTTGATAGAATTATAACATTTTCCCAAAGCTTCCAATTTGAAGATGAGTGGATTGGGAAAATAAAACCAGGCCTATCAACTCCATTACAATATGCTTCTTCTCACAAACAGTAAGGTCTCACAGTTGAAGCATTATCTTGGGGAAAGCAATTTTATCTGCGATAACCTAAAGGCCTTTTCTAACATTCAGAACTAGGGGAAGAGAAGGGAAGCACAATATAAGTATTTTCAAGAGACACTTACCTCCCTCACACTTTGCCAAATCCAAATTGCAAAAGAGAAAATGCTTTGGAAATTATGGATCTACACTTACCTTATTATACATAGCAATAATAATGCACATGTTTTCAGAAAACTTCCAAGAGTATTAAATCAAAACACAATATAAGGCAGGAGTGGGGGTATTTTATAGAGGATCAAACAACACTGTTTTTTGTTTTGCTTTGTTTTTTTGAGACAGAATCTCAAGCTGTTACCCTGGGTAGAGTGCCATGGTGTCATAACTCACAGCAACCTCCAACTCTTGTGCTCAAGAGATCCTCTTGCCTTAGTTTTTCTATTTTTAGTACAGATGGGGTCTCGATTTTTGCTCAGGCTGATCTCGAACTCATGAGCTCAAGCAATCCACCCGCCTCGGCCTCCTAGTGTGCTAGAATTACAGGTGTGAGCCACCGCCCAGCCTGACAACACTGTTACATAAACTGCTTAGAATCACTCACCTAGCTAGTAGCAGTTAAGTTCAAGGTAAGAGGACTTAAACTGAGTACAATTTTAACACTAACGTCCCTTTTAATGCACCACATTGGCTTTGTATGTAATTACTGGTTTACTCATCTTCAGAATTGCCACGTAAAAGCAAATGTCCTTCCCTAGTCATTTGAGAGGTGTAAAACATGTTTTGATAGGCTTTTTCGTTGCCACAGAGAAATTCCCAGTTCTATTATTTCCTCTTATTTTTAAAGAGATTTTTAGAAATGAATTATCATTTGAAATCAACTAAAAAATCAGACCTGATCTTTCCAAGTAGCAAGTTACATGGTGAGTATAGGTCTTAATATCTTGAAATGATCTCTTCAGCCCACTAGGAAGTCTTCTGTGAATTACTCTGCCTATTCATTAAGTCAGTAGTTCATATAGTAAATAAATTTCATCTCTTTGGAGTTGGTAAAAAAAAAAAGAAGACTTATTGACAGTCTTTCTGAATAAGAAAGCAATGAAAAATATGACAGCCTTGCCTTTGGAACCCATGCAGGGCTGTTCTCTCAGCATCTGGCACACACAGTGAAACACACAGCAAGGCTTCAATCAATAAATGCTGATTACTTGCCATCTAGAGTCAAGCTCTGATTGTGCCATTAAGGCATATAATACCAAGCCAGGTTCCCCTTATTAGCCTACCCTAGTTCAGATACAACAAGTATATATATATAGAGAACACAAGCTCAGGCACACTTGTCCTCAGCCTGTAATTGTTTAAGTTAAAGAGGTAGTAGGTCAGATTAGAGTTTCCTGGAAGAATTTTCCTAGCATTTTCAGAGCTAGAATCCAAGGAAGCATCTAGCCTCAGACATTGTTTGCCTTGCTAAATATTTTTACAACTTTGAATTAACTGCCAATATTTAAAAATAGAGGTATTACATATAAAAATAAGAGATACCAAGTATTCCTGAAGCCCAGGTTGAAGAGTAGGGACAAAAAACAGGTAGGGTGAAAACATGTACAAAGAGCAGTTATACCATGACCCATATGGCCCAGAAACTGCCCTTTCCCTACACAAGCAGAGGCCTGGGGTTTGTCAACTGGAACTGACCTAAAGAGGATTTAGAATGAGACACAAGCCACAGATAGGGGTGGTATTAAACAAAAATCTGCATATAGGTCTGTTCAACTCACAGCTCCACCCCACTAATTGGCTCTTGGAAGCATAATTTAACTGCCAGGCAAATACCCTCCAGGTAGGAGATTAAAGAATCTTCTTTGTGGATACTAATTGATTTCAATAGCAGAAATCCAACAGAAAACGTTCAAAATTGAAAATTCAAAACTATCATGAGTAGGCTTGGCTCCTGTAGCTCAGCCACATCCATTGGGGCTGGTGGGTTCGAACCCGGGTGCCAAACAACAATTACAATAAAAAACTAGTCAGGCATCATGGCAGGCACCTGTAGTCCCAGCTACTTGGGAGGTTGAGGCCAAGAGAATCACTTAAGCCCAAGAGTTTGAGGTTGCTATGAGCTATGATGCCACATCACTCTACCAAGGTTACAGAGTGAGACTCTATCTTAAAAAGAAAAAAGAAAAGATAAAAAAATTTAAAAACCCAAAAATATTATGAACAAGTTATAAGAAGAAGTAGAGAAAGGTTTATTAAGAAAATAAACTGCCAGCCACGTACACCTAAGGTGGTGGGTTCGAATCCCCAGCCCGGGCCCGCCAAACAACAAGGATGGCTGCAACCAAAAAATGGCCAGGCATTGTGGCGGGCGCCTGTGGTCCCAGCTACTTGGGAGGCGGAGGCAGGAGACTTGCTTGAGCCCAGGAGTTGGAGGTTGCTATGAGCTGGGATGCCATGGCACTCTCCCCAGGGGGATAGCTTGAGGCTCCATCTCAAAAAAAAAAAAAGAAAATAAACTTATGGGCAGCACCTGTGGCTCAAAGGAATAGGCGCCAGCCCCATATGCCGGAGGTAGTGGGTTCAAACCCAGCCCCGGCCAAAAACTGCAAAAAAAAAGAAAAGAAACTTATATATTACTTATCTGGAAGAGTTACAGTGAAAAAATAAACAATTAAAAAAGTACTTAATTACAAAAATAGCAGAATATATGAAAAATAAACAAGAAGGAAGGATTGAAAGAAAAAGGAAAGATTCATGAACTAAAATAAAAAGGGAAATGGCTGGGCATGGAAGCATGTACCTATTGTCTCAGCTACTTGGGAGGCTGAGGCAAGAGGATTACTTGAGCCCAGGAGTTTCAAGACTATGGCATACTATAATTGCACCTATGAATAGTCACTGCACTCCAGCCTGAGCAGCATGGGCAGACCTTGATGTTTTAAAAAAAGGAAAAAGTAAAGAAAAAAGAATATAAGTGGATCTGTCGGAATAGTGGCAAGGCAGCTGAATCCCCAAATGAGCCAAGACTAACTAAAAATAATCTAAAAAGATACTTTAGTTACATGCAGAGCAAGATGATGATCAAAGGGACAGACTTGCTGTAATTGATGTAATGTTGAAGAGTGACACAGAAAAAACAAACCACAGAACTATCAGTTGGTAAATACAGCAAGAAGGATAATCATAAGGTCCCATCCTTGACAAAGAAACCCAAGAACCAAGTAAAGGATGGGGACCCAAAACCAACCACATCAGTGTGGAAACAATGGGGCTTCTAGCCAACTCCAAGTGTAACATAAGCAGACCGTGGGTTCTATGACCTCTAAAAAGCTTATATGATACTGGATGTACTTTCTGAAATATCATGCATGTACCACACTTTAAAATCAAGGAGCTAGCCGGGAGCGGTGGCTTATGCCTGTAATCCTAGCACTGTGGGAGGCCTTAGCCTCCTGAGTAGCTGGGACTACAGGCACCCTCCACAACACTTGGCTATTTTTAGAGACCAGGTCTCCCTTTTGCTTAGGCTGCTCTTTGAACTCATGAGTCAAGCAATCCACCCACCTCGGCCTCCCAGAGTGCTAGGATTACAGGCATGAGCCACTGTGTCTGGCCCTCAGAATACATTTAAAACTAATATGTAAAACTAATATTTATTTCTAATTCATGTCTGAGGCTGGCAAAACCCCAGGGAATGTACCTAT
The DNA here is from genome assembly GCA_963574575.1 of Galagoides demidoff. Classification (NCBI taxonomy): domain Eukaryota; kingdom Metazoa; phylum Chordata; class Mammalia; order Primates; family Galagidae; genus Galagoides; species Galagoides demidoff. The sequence continues at coordinate 22,161 of CAUYQV010101765.1, forward strand.
TCACGAACAAAGAAAGCCTCACCTTAGTTAACATGACTGGGGAGGCCAAAGGAAAGGAAGAGCCCTACCAACTGTTTGTAGAGTAATAAGTAGAATATGAAGATGGATAATAAAGGAAAAGCACATAAAAGCAAGACAAAAATATTCCAGGTGTGAAAATGAGAGGAAATAAAGGACATAAAGAAGATCTATTAAGTCTAGAAAGGCTCTTAGGAGGAAAAAAAAATCTACGGATCATTTATGTCAGATGGTGTCTGAGGGACAGAGTTAAATATGGCTCTTAATTTTTATTTAAAAATTTCCTATGGGCCAGATGCAGTGGCTCATGCCTATAATCCCAGCTATTTCGGAGACTGAGGCAGGAGGATCACACAACTTCAAGACCACCCTAAACAACAAAGCAAGACATTCTCTCTCTCTTCTTGTTTTTTGTTTTTTTTTTGAGACAGAGTCTTAACCCTGTTGCCCTAGGTAGAATGCCCTGGAATCACAGCTCACAGCAGCCTAAAACTTTTGGGCTCAAGCAATCCCCTTGCCTCAGCCTCCCGAGTAGCAGAGACTATAGGCACCCGCTGCAATGCCAGGCTACTTTTTTTAGTACACAGGGTCTCACCCTTGCTAAGTGAGATTAGTTTCAAACTCCTGAGCTCATGCTATCCACCTGCCTTGGCCTCCCAAAGTGCTAGGATTATATTAGCGAGCCACTGCGCCCAGCCACAAGACTTTGTTTCTAAATCACTGTTTAAACATCAGCTGGATGCTGGGCACACAGGTTCACTGCTGTAATCCTAGCACTCTGGGAGGCCAAGGCCGCTGGACTGAGCTCAGTAGTTTGAAACTAATCTGAGCAAGGGCGAGACCCCGGCCCTGTGACGTGGAAGGGTGAGACAACAGGATTGCTTGAGCCCAAGAGATTAAGGCTGCTGAAAGCAATGATGCCCTCTACCTGGGGCCCTACGGTGAGACTTTGTCTCAAAAAAAAAAAAAAAAAATTAAAAATTATAAAAAATTCAGTTTTAATAAACAAAACAAACCAAAAAAGCATTAGCTGCATGTGGTGGCACATGCCTGTAGTTTCAGCTACTTGGAAGGCTAAGGCCAGAAGCGTGAGGGTACAGTTAGCTATGGAGGACCCACTGCAGTCTACCAGCCTGGATGACAGAGCAAGATTCTATCTCTTTAAAAAAAAAAAAAATACAGGCCAGGATGGGTGGCTCACACTTGTAATCCTAGCACTCTGGGAGGCTGAGACAGGTGGATTGCCTGAGCTCATGATTTTGAGACCAGCCTAAGCCAGAGCTAGACCTTGTCTTTAAAAAACCAGCCGGCCATTGTGGCAGGTCCCTATAGTCCAGCTACTTGGGAGGCTGAGGTAAGAGAATTGTTTAAGCCCAAGAGTTTGAGGTTGCTGTGAGCTATGATGCTACAGCACTCTACCAAGGGCAACAAAGTGAGACTCTGTCTCAGAAAAAGAAAGAAAAGAAAGAGAGGAAGGGAAGAGAAGGGAGAGAAGGGAAAGGGAAGGGAAGAGAAGAAAGAAAAGATAAAATATTAAAAATTAAATTTCCTTTGGTTATTTTCACAATAAACTGCTCATTATGTTAAAAGAGAAATAAGATCCTCTATTGCTATAGATCTCAGTGCACAGCACACTAAAGGTTAAGAGAACTAGGGATATACTCACCTGCTTCTGGATCTGCAGGAATTTTCCACATGTACAGATTGAAGTCATCAGAGCCTGAAAGGATATACTGTTGAAACAAAAAATACATGTTGTATATTACATATTATAATATGTAATAAATATATACTTAAATATATAGGCTGTCCCAAAGGTCATTTTACATAGGAAAACAAGCTTACATTATATTTTATTTTTTTATTTTTTGGATAGAATTTTTTTAATTATTGTGGAATCATTGAGGTACATTATATTTTATACTGTTATATTTTATATTTTTATCTTTTAAATCTATATATCAACATGTAAAAAAATCTTTTGTAAAATTTTGCAAAGAATATTTTGTAAATAAAGGTACATTTAGCTAAATTTCCCATTTTCCCTATATATGTATATAAGTTAAACTTTGGTATACATTGTACGTGTAATATATTTTATCTATGTATACAGAGATTTTTTTTTTAAACAAATGAGATAAAAGAGCATATATTAAGGCACCACACAGCAAATATCCTCTTAAAATACTTGCCTATCAAAAGACTTGTTAGTGGCTCAGCGCCCTGTAGCTCAGTGGCTAGGGTGCCAGCCACATACACTGGAGCTGGCAGGTTCGAATCCAGCCCGGGTCTGCCAAACAACAATGATGACTACAACCAAAAAAAAAAAAAAAAAGCTAGGCACTGTGGTGGGCACTTGTAGTCCCAGTTACTTGGGAGGCTGATACAAAAGAATTTCTTGAGCCCAAGAGTTTGAGGTTGCTGTGAGCTGTGACACCACAGTACTCTACTGAGGACAACTTAGTGAGACTCTGCCTCAAGAAGAAAAAAAAAAAAAAGGCTCGGCGCCTGTGGCTCAAGTGGCTAAGGCACCAGCTACATACACCTAAGGTGGCGGGTTCAAATCCAGCCCAGGCCGCCAAACAACAATGACGGCTAAAACCAAAAAAAAAAAAAAAAAAAAAAAAAAGCTGGGCATCGTGGTGAGCACCTGTGGTTCCAGCTACTTGGGAGGCTGAGGCAGGAGAATCGCTTGAGCCCAGGAGTTGGAGGTTGCTGTGAGCGGTGATGCCAGGGCATTCTACCCAGGGGGAAAGCTTTAGGCTCTGTCTTTAAAAAAAAAAAAAAAAAAAAAAAAAAGGGCTGCTTGTTAGCTAAAACTCAGCAGCAACAACAAAAAGTGACCTAATCCCGGCTCGTCGGCTAAGGCGCCAGCCGCGTACAGCTAAGGTGGCGGGTTCGAATCCCCAGCCCAGGCCTGCCAAACAACAATGATGGCTACAACCAAAAAATGGCCGGGTATTGTGGCGGGTGCCTGGGTCCCAGCTACTTGGGAGGCAGAGGCAGGAGACTCGCCTGAGCCCAGGAGTTGGAGGTTGCTATGAGCTGTGATGCCATGGCACTCTACCCAGGGGGATAGCTTGAGGATCCGTCTCAAAAAAAAAAAAAAAAAAGTGACCTAATCCAAAAAGGGGCAAAGGATATGAACAAACATTACTCCAAAGACATACAAATGGCCAATAAATACCTGAAAAGAGGCTCAATCTCACTAATAATTAGGGAAATGCAAATGAAAACCACGATGAAATATTCTTTTGCACTCATTAGGATGGCTATTTCCAAAAACACAAAAAAGAATTGGCAAGGATATGGATAAAGTGTAACCCTTCTGCACTGGTAGTAAAGGGTATAATGGTGCAGCTACCGTGGAAAACAGTATAGTAATTCCTCAAAACAATGGGAATAGAACTACTATATGACCCAACAATTCTAATCCTAGATAAATATCCTAAAACTGAAAGCAGGGACTCTAACAGAAACCTATGACACCAAGTTCATTAGTAGTTCATAATAGCCAAAAGGTGAAAACAACCCAGGTGTCCATCAACAGATGAATGAATAAACAAAATGTGGTAATACACACAATGGATTATTATTCAGACTTGTTTTTTCTTAAGACAGAGTATCACTGTGTCACTCTGGGTAGAGCTCTGACAGAGCTCACAGTAACCTAAAATTCTTGGGCTCAAGCAATTCTCTTGCCTCAGCCTCCTGATTAGCAGAGACTACAGGCACCTGCCACAATGCCTAGCTATTTTTAGAGACAGAGTCTCGCTCTTGCTCAGGCTGGTCTCAAATTCCTCTACCTTTCCAGAGTGCTAGGATTATAGGCATGAGCCACTGTGCCCTGCCTATCATTCTGACACATGCTGCAATATAAACCTCAACATTATAGTAAGTGAAATACGTAGACAAAAGAAGATAAACATCACATGACTCCACTTATACGAGCTATTTAAGAGTTCTGAAAATCACAGAAACAGAATGGTGGGTGCTAAGACCTTGGAGTAGGAGGAGTGGAGTTAGTGCTCAGGGGTACAAATTTTTAGTTTAGATTGATGAAAAAGTTCTGGAGATAGATGGTGATGATTGCACAACAGTGTGAATGTACTTAATGCCACTGAACTGTATTATTTAAAAATGGTTAAAACAAATAAATCTCATGTTATGTATATTTTACCACCATTTAAAAAAAAATTTAATGCAGAAAATAAAAATTAAGAGTTTCCCAAAGATCTTTTACGCAAGGACAAACATCCTGAACTTCCAGGCTGTTGGCTGGTATCTTTGAAAAGGAAGCCATGCCAACACACCTACAAGTTAGTGCCAGGGGCATAAGCAATCCCCCTTTATGTAGCAGCTTTACACTGTTTAATTTCAAAAAGATAGAACATGGCTGGGTGCCTGTAGCTCAGCAGCTAGGGTGCCAGCCACATATACTGGAGCTGGTAGGTTCAAATCCAGACCAGCTTGCCAAACAACAATGAGAACTACGACAAAAAAATATCTGGGTGTGGCTGGCACTTGTAGTCCCAGCTACTTGGGAAGCAGTCTACTCAGGGTGACATAGTGAGACTCTGTCTCAAAAAAAAAAAAAAAAAAAAAAGGGTGGCTGGCACCTGTGGCTCAGTGCGTAGGGTGCCAGCCCCACATACCAAGGGTGGAGGGTTCAAACCCGGCCCCAGCTCAACTGCAACAAAAAAGTGGCCAGGCATTGTGGCAGGCACCTTTAAGTCCCAGCTACTCAGGAGGCTGAGGCAGGAGAATCGCCTAAGCCCAGGAGTTGGAGGTTGCTGTGAGTTGTGTCATGCCACGGCACTCTACCAAGGGCAATAAAGTGAGACTCTGTCTCTACCAAAAAAAAAAAAAGAATACTATGCCAGCTTATTTTAATTCAGACTTATAAAAGCATTGTCTAACATTGCCTAAATAGCAACAACTGAGGAATTCCGAGAGCTCACTTCTTTCCAAAGATTACCATAAGTGTTTTACTTTAAGTTGAGGGCAGCATTTCTTCCCGTCTTTTGACTTCACCTGCTTATTTCCCTTAAAAAAAGAAAAAGCCAGCTCAGTGCCTGTGGCTCAAGCGGCTAAGGCGCCAGCCACAAACACCTGAGCTGGCGGGTTCAAGTCCAGCCTGGGCCCACCAAACAACAATGATGGCTGCAACCAAAAAATAGCCGGGCAATGTAGTAGGCGCCCGTAGTCCCAGCTACTTGGGAGGCAGAGGCAGGAGACTTGCTTGAGCCCAGGAGTTGGAGGTTGCTGTGAGCTGTGATGCAACAGCACTCTACCCAGGGTGACAGCTTGAGGTTCTGTCCCCAAAAAAAAAGCCTACAGTTTTCTAAAGAAAACATTGAATTTTAAAATGACACTGACCAATTCCAGATAAATATAAATCACTCAATTTCATGTCTAATGTAAATACCTTGTAACCATTTAAAAATCAATTTATTGGGTGGTGCCTGTGGCTCAGTGGGTAGGGCTCCAGCCCCATATACCAAGGATGGCAGGTTCAAACCCGGCCCTGGCCAAACTGCAACAAAAAATAGCTGGGCGTTTTGGCAGGTGCCTGTAGTTCCAGCTACTCTGGAGGCTAAGGCAAGAGAATCACCTTAGGTTCTCAGGAGTTGGAGGTTGCTGTGAGCTGTGATGCCACAGCACTCTACCAAAGGCAATAAAGTGCAGTAAAGAAACTCTGTCTCTTAAAAAAATAAATAAATAAAAATCAATTTACTAAGCAGCAAAAACTTGTAGGAACATGAGAAAAGAGGCAATTATAGACAGGTTTATTGTTGTTTTTATTTTTTTGAGACAGAGTCTTACTTTGTCGCCCTTGTTAGAGTGCTGTGGTGTCATAGCTCACAGCAAGCTCAAACTCTTGGGCTCAAGCAATTCTCCTGCCTCAGCTTCCCAAGTTGCTGGAACCACAGGCTCCTGCCACAACGCTCAGCTATTTTTAGAGATGGGGTCTTGCTCTGGCTCAGACCTATGGGCTCAGGCATTGCATCCCCCTGGGCCTCCTAGAGTGCTAGGCTTACGGGCAGGAGCCACCACGCCTGGCCTGTTGCTGTTTTTAGAGACAGGTCTTGCTTTGTCACCCATGCTGTGTAATGCAATTGTAGGTCACTGCAACCTTGAATTCTTGGGCTTAAATGATCCTCCTGTTTTGGCTTCCCAAAATGCTGGTGTGAGCCACTGCACCCAGTGACAGTTAAGTTTAAAGATAAGGAAAATGTTACCCACAAGAGTTAGGATATGGTGGATAAAGCAATGGGTTCAGTTTCCTTATCTGCAAAATGAGAGCACTGAACTGGATGCTCTCTGAGGCTCATTAATTCTAAGACTGTAATTATTCTGTGAAAAAAATAGTCTATTTTGGATCAGACCTGAAAGTCCTTAAACTACCAGCCCAAATGACTTAATAAGTCACTACACAAACATGCTCAAGAATCACAGAGCTTGGTAGCTCATACCTATAATCCCAGCTACTTGGGATGATAAGGTGAAAGGACTGCCTGAGCTGAGGAGTTCTGAGACAGTTCAGAGACCAGCCTGGGCAACATGATGAGATGCTATCTCATTAAACAAAATGAAAAACAAAAACTATGTTCTCAATGCTATGTGTAGAAACTAACAAAAACAAAAACACTTCAGATACGTTCAAGGAAAGGAAACTCAAAGACTAATCTTGTTATATTTCAATCAAGAAGCTTCCTTAATGACAATAAAAAATATGATTTTAAAAATGGGCAAAGGACATGAATAGACATTTTTCCAAAGAACACATAATACCATAGCCATATACAAATGGCAAATAAGCACATGAAAAGAAGGAAAATACAAATCAACAGTGAGATATCACCTCATACCCATCAGGACGGCTACTATCCCCCAAAAAAAATTCCTCAAAAAATTGAAATAGGGCTTGGCGCCTGTGGCTCAAGTGGCTAAGGCGCCAGACACATACACCTAAGGTGGCGGGTTCGAATCCCCAGCCCGGGCCCGCCAAACAACAATGATGGCTGCAACCAAAAAATGGCCGGGCATTGTGGCGGGCGCCTGTGGTCCCAGCTACTTGGGAGACGGAGGTGGGAGACTTGCTTAAGCCCAGGAGTTGGAGGTTGCTGTGAGCTGTGATGCCGTGGCACTCTACCCAGGGGGATAGCTTGAGGCTCTGTCTCAAAAAAAAAAAAAAAAAGAAATGGGCTCTTGCTATGTTTCAAACCCCTGGCCTCAAGTGATCCTCCTATCTCAGCCTCCCAATGTGCTGGGGTTATAGGCATGAGACCCCACAGCCAACTGTGGCTATTCCTTTATAGCAACACAGACTAAACAAGCCACTGCCTCCTGTCTCTCCTAATCATGAAATCTATTCTCTACACCACTGTTTTTCAATATTTTCTATCTCATGGCACACTTGAACCTCTAGTTAAAATCCTGCGGCTCACTTAACTTATATTGATCGGCTTGGCGCCTGTGGCTCAATCGGCTAAGGTGCCAGCCACGTACACCTAAGGTGGCGGATTCAAATCCCCAGCCCGGACCCGCCAAACAACAATGATGGCTGCAACCAAAAAATGGCCGGGCGTTGTGGCGGGTGCCTGTGGTCCCAGCTACTTGGGAGGCGGAGGCAGGAGACTCGCTTGAGCCCAGGAGTTGGAGGTTGCTA
>CAUYQV010101766.1:0-70006 GCA_963574575.1 Galagoides demidoff
CTGCCTCAGCCTCCCAAGTAGCTGGGACCACAGGCACCCGCCACAATGCCCAGCCATTTTTTGGTTGCAGCCATCATTGTTGTTTGGCGGGCCCAGGCTGGGGATTCGAACCCGCCACCTTAGGTGTGTGTGGCTGGCGCCTTAGCCGATTGAGCCACAGGCGCCGAGCCCAATTCCCTTCATTGTTCTTGTGATCTATATTTTAAGTTCCCTTTCTATCATTTCCGTTAATTCTTTATAGGTGGAATCCTCTGTGGGAGCTACCTCATGATCCCTTAGGCGGGTTGCTCTGTTCCCTTTTTTTTCTGTTACCAGAATTTTTCTGTTAGTTCCTCCTCGTGTGTGTTTTCTTCTTGTTCACTTCCTTTCCATACTTTTTCCTCTCATTGCCTCCTTCTCTTTAAATTACCTTTTCTCTGTGCCTAGATGTTGAAGTGGTCTTATACCAAAAGGAAGGGAGAAAGGAAAGAAAAACATAAGAAAGGGGGGGAGCAAAATTGAAAAAAAAAAAAAAAAGGAGAGAAGAACAGAAAGAGATGGGAGAAATGGCGTGTTCAGCTGGGTGCTTTGACCCACACCCACAATTCCAGGACTGTAGGGGGCCAGGCTGAGCGTGTCCCTCAAAGTCTGAGCTCCTTACCAACCTGAGCAAAAGCAAGACCCTACCTCTACCAAATATAGAAAAAAATCAGCAGTATGTGATACCTACCAGTGCTGTCTTTCCAAAGGCCAAAGCGAGAAGGGCACGCTAGACCATGAGCTCGTGGCCTCCTTGAGCCAGACCAACGCTGTAACCCCCTCACTCAAGGCCTCAGAGTGAGGCTCTATCTCATAAATAGAATACAAAATGAAATAGAATAAAGCAAAGAAAGAAAAAATAAGAAGAATAAAGAAAATTAAAATTCCATAAGATGAAGAAAAAAAGGATATCTTAGTTGTTGTTTTATGTGGGAAAGATGAGACTAATAAAAAAATCTATACCAAAAGATAGAGAATAGGGGAGGAAAAAAAGAATAAAAGGGGCTGAAAACCCATAGCAGAAAAGAAGAAATAGAAAGAAGAAACCATTACTATTGAAGAAAGTAAAAACTGGAAAAATAAAAATACAACCAAACTAAACAAAACAAAAAACGACAGAGAAAACTAAGGAAAAAATTGGGAAAAAATTAAAAAGAACAACAACAACCAAAAAATGTATGCGTGTTGCAATACATTGCCTGGACACCAGATGGCGCTGTGATGTGAGGAGACAGAACTCACAAGCTAGGTTTTTTGTTTAAGATGGTGGCTCTCTCAGAGTTCGTAGTAAAGTGGTTACAGCGCCAGCACATACCCCTTTAGCTAGAGGGTTCAAACCCAACCTGGGCCAGCTAAACAATGACAACTCTAGTAAAAACTAGCTGGGTGTTCTGGCGGGCACCTGTAGTCTCAGCTACTTGGGAGACTGAGGCAAGAGAATTGCTTAAGCCCAAGAGATGGAGATTGCTGTGAGTTATGATGTCACCGCACTCTACTGAGGGTGACATAATGAGACTCTGTCTCAAAAAAAAAAAAAGAGATAGGGGCTGGAAGCCACTATCTAGGTGAAGAGGAGGCCTGGTCCTGTCATTCAGGGCCTGGTCCTTTTGCTAGCACTCAGTCCCCATAGGAATGACATCTTGAAGCTCTTGCCAGCTTTCTTAGGAGGCATGCCTTGACCTTCCTAACAGTGCCCCCTGGCCACAATGTGGCCTTCCCCAGGGTGCAGGTGCCATTCAGCTCTCCCTGAGGATGGGTGCCAAGTTCAGCAGGTGTGCCTGAGCCTACCCGGAGGCCCCACAATGGAGGTGCCCTGCTAGTAGCCAACCCACCCAGTAGCCACCAGACACTATTCAAGTTGGTGAGCACTTTTCCCACTCAAAGAACAAGGCCCTGTTGATGGCCAGGAAGAGGCCACTCATGGTATAGCAGCCTGTCCAACCTGGCCTCCTCCAGCTCCTGCCTCATCCTCACCATGGGAGCCAGTTGGTGCTGAAGGCTTGGTAGTTCCCAGATGCCGCCTTGGCCCTGGCTACCCACACTTTACAAATGGGGACACAGCAGCCCAGTTATCAGCAACAGAGCTGACAGTAGCCAGACTGGGCGCAGCAGGGCTCCAGGCAGCCAGCTGGGCACCATGGGGTTTGAGGCAGCCAGATCAGCAGCAGCAGCAGGGCTCACACAGCTCTCACAGGACCTGTCCTGTGTTGTTCTGATCATCAGCAATTCTCTGGTTTCTGGGGGTTGGTATCCTCCATGGTCATCCTGGCTGCTGGGAGCCCTCAGTGCCCTCGATCCCTTTCCCTTTCCAAGAGCTGACTTGATATTGGGCTGGGAGCCTCTGGCTCTGTGACGTGTCCCCTGGGAGAAGGGCTCTGTCCCAAGGATTGGCCAGAGGGAGGGGCCACTGCCAGCTGTCTGGGGCTGGAGGAACCCCACACTCACCCACGCCTCCAGCACACTACAGGTGATATCTTTCCCTGTCCAGAGAGATATGCCCAGGCTGAGAGGCCATTGGGCCTGTAGGGAAGCTTGCTGGGGGTTGTCCTGGCTTCTTTTGGAACATGCCTGTCCCTGTCCCTAAAGGTGGGCAGACACAGAACCCACCACTAGGGGGTGGGAGGGACCCTGGCCCTGCCTTTGGGTGTTCCATGGGCTGAATAGGGCCTGGTGACAGGGCCCCAATTGAGTGGGAGGGCCTGACATGCCCTATAGGGGGGTGGCCAATGTAGGTAGGTATAGAGGTGTAATGAGGAAACCGGGGGCTCCAACCTTCTGGTGTGTTAGGAGCTTAGGCATTAATGCCTAGCAAAGGAATTTCTAAACCACCAGTATCCTATCTGGTGATGGGGACTGGCTGGCCATAGCCTGAGTCACTGAGGCCCCCACAAAGAGACCTGCTGCCCTGGGCTCTGCAGAAGCCAGGCAAGAATTGGGGAGGACCAGGCTCTGAGTTGCCCGGTGTGCTGCTAGCTGGGGAGGGCCAGCCTGTAATGCTTCTCTGCTTGGGCTGGAAGGAAAGCAGGCTTGTTCAGCTTCTTCCTTGAAGCCATCTGGCCCTCTCAGGGCCACAGTCCATCTACCAGGGTCTCTGATGTGCTCATGGTTCCTGAGTGGTGCCCCCAGTCTAACACTGAGGTCTTCCTTGTACATGGTTTATCCCAGAGTGAGGGGTGTGTCCACCTGAGGCAAGGGAGGTATCAGGCTACCCTGGAACAAGGCCCTGGCTCAGGCCATCTCCCCAGAGCTGGCTGGCCTAGACTCCAGCCCTGGCTCAGAACTCACTCTCCCCTTTGCCACCTACCTTGGGGGCTGTCTCCACAGTGGGTGAGTCTCCTTCTGCCCTCTGGGGCTGCCTACTTCATGCCAAGACTGGACAGTTTCCACACTCGGCCAATCTCTGGGTGTGGGCTGTGGGCAGGGGTCTCTCCATACCCTCTCCCTGAGTCCTGTCTGGGTCTGGGACATGATTCTCCCCATTCCCTGGCTCGGGGCTATTGTCCTGGTCCTTGGGGGTGCTCAGGAGTGAGGGGCTTCTGCTGCTCTCAGGGTACACTTGCTCCTCAGGCTGGGCATCAGCTTATGCAGGCAGGTCCCACTTAGCACCAGGGGCCGTCTAGGGCAGGAGTAGGAGAATGATGGGGAGGGCTTAGGAAGTGTCTTTCCCATATGCCCTTCCTCCCTCTGAGACACAGCCAGTGAACTCACAGGTCAGGACTTTTCCCAGGGCCCAGGCGCTTCTGAGAGTAGAAGAGGAAGAAGAGGAGGAAAGCTGGGGAGCAGGGCTGCAGGGGCTGGGCACTCCCCACTCTTCACTGGCCCACACAGTGACTCAGGAGGGGACCTGGTGTTGGAGCCCACCTGGAGGGGACAGGTCCCAGTGCCTCGTCCTGAGCTCTGCCAAGGACACCAAAGGAGGCTGAGTACCCCATGTCCAGGACAGCCCAGGCCTGGGACAAGGAGGCCCCAGGAATTCCCACATTGCAAAATACAGGAAGTTCAGGCCCTGTAGGAGGGAATAGCCCCAGAATGTACCAAAGACTCACGGTCACCAACAGCAGCCCAGTCAGGCAGCATGTCGGGAAGGAAAGGAAGTTTCTGTCTCCAGAACACAATGAAGAAGATGTTGCCCAAGAAAAGACTGGCAAGTAGACTTAACCATGATGCCACGAGTCCCTGGAAATTTTCATACTTGCTGGTCTTTGTTGGCACTTTCTCAAAATCAGTTGAAACTTACCCCACCAAGACTGAACGAATATCAGAAATCACTGAGATACTTTTTAAGAAAATTATTCCAGGTGGCACCCATAGCTCAGTGGGTAAGGCACCAGCCACATACACCTACACTGGCGGGTTCAAACTTGTCTCAGGCCTGCTAAATAGTGACAACTCAGGCCCTGCCCCCCTGAGGGGATCGAACTCACAGCTCCTGCAGCCACTGCATACTTATCCACAGTGGCTGCTTATAGCTACAGGGAGCCAAGGCCAACTAGGCAACCTTAATGATGAAGCTTCAGGCCAGGAACAGTGGCTCATGCCTGTAATCCTAACACTCTAGGAAGCCGAGCTGGGTGTATTACTTGAGCTCAGGAGTTCAAGACCAGTCTGAGCAATAGTAAGACCTCATCAATACAAAAAACAGGAAAAAAAAATAGCAAAAACCTAGCTGAGCATCATGGCAGATGCCTGTAGTCTCAGCTTCTCAGGAAACTGAGGCAAGGTGATGGCTTTAGCCCAAGAGTTTGAAATTGCTGTGAGCTGTGATGCCCAGGACATCAGAGTGAGACTCGGTTCAAAAATAACAAACAAAAAATGAAGCTTCACACTTAGTTTTAGCTACCTCATTCTTCCAGTTTCAAAGGTATAAAAACATTATTTAACAAATTTAAAGAAACTTTTTTAATTTTTATTTATGTCTTGAGCCAGAATTAAGGAAACTCTTATCATTACTCCATTTCATTAAGCTGTAGAGAGCAATTAGAAGAAGCCTGACTATTTATGATGAGACATCATAAATATTTTCAACAGCTATTCTTCAGGCATCTGTTTCTTCCTCATCTTAAAAATCCTGTGTTCCATGGTCATTTCATTCCAGATAATTACAAGTAATGATGTGATTAACTTTGCCCGTAAAGGTCGCAAGCCTCCAAAGCCTCTCTGTTTTCTACTATCTTCAGTCCTAACTTAGCCAGATAATAGACTTTTGAATCCCATTCTGTGAGGTAGAATGGCCACCAAGATATTCTCCTATAAAAGAATATGTTATGTCACATAGCAACAGGGACTATGCAGGTGTAAAACAGAGAGACTTTGTATTTTGCTGTGTATCATTCATCCCCATGTATAATGCACACTCACATTGTTGGCCCAGACTTTCAGGAAAAAGCCTGTTGAGAAAGTGGCCAGCTCTTGGCTGGGAGAGACACATCTAGGGAATGCTAACACTCCCCTGGTAAACATGCAGATTATACCACACTCCCATAGCCACCTGCTCTGTGAAGACTGCCCATTCTCTCTCTTTTAGGAGCTCTTCCCTCCCTGCCACATTGGAGGCCTATGTCAAGATAACTACGCATGTGGCCAGAGAGGCAGGAGCATCTGAGACTGTTTGATTGTGGATACCCAGGTGGTTCCCTGGAGCCTGCCCAGAACTCCTGGTCCAGACAGACATGACTCAGGCCTCAGCTCTCTCCCAGCAGTGCCACTGCTGCCTCCACAATAGCTCAATGAAAGCTGTTCCAGCCCACTCCCACCAGGTCCTGGATTGTCCTGGACTGGAATCCTGGGCACCCAGCAGTCCCAGGTGGGAGGGTGCAGTGGTCCAAAGTGACCCACTGGGATCTCTGCTCCCAAGCTGAACCACCCATCTATAATGCAAAATTTTGGGCAAAAGCTATGCATTATACTTGGCAAAGTATGGTAACCTAGATTTTTCAAGTTGTCTTAGGATGTTAGCCCTTAAAAACACAGAACTTCTTCAGAGTAAGAGACAGGAGGAGAAACTGAAGAGATCTGAAACATGAGAGGGAAATTAACTGCTGTTGCTGAAGAGAGACCACATGGAAAGCCAGAGAAGGAATGCCCCTAGGAGCAAAGACCAATCCCCAGGGACAACCAGGAAAGAAATGGGGACCTCAGCTCTACAACCTCAGGGACCTGAATTTAGTCAATAACTCCAACGATCTTGAAAGTGGATTCACCCTGACAGCCTCCAGAGAGGAAAGTGGCACTGCCAACTCCTTCAGGCCAGCACTGTGAAACTCTAAAGAGAAGCCCCGGTTGAACCACCCTGTACCAGGACTTCTGGTCTAGAGAACTATGAGATACCAGATAGGTTATTTTTATTTATCTTTTAGAGATAGAGTCTCACTCTGTCATCCAGGCTACTGTAGTCTTATCACAGCTCATGGTAACTTTGAACTCCTGGGCTCCAGCAACTGTCCCACCACAACATTCCCAGCAGTTGAGACTATAGCTGTGTGCCACCACAGCCGGTTGATTTTCTTTTTGCCTTTTTTAGAGGTGACATGGGGTCTCACTATTTGGCACAGGTTGGTCTTCTACTCTTGCCTCAGGTAACCTTCCCAGCTAGGCCTCCCAGAGCTTTGGGATTATACTTGGGGGACACTATGCCAGCTGGATATTGTTTTAAGTTGCTAAATTTGTGGCAGTGTGTTATGGCAGCCATAGAAAATTAATATGCCCACCATTTTTTTTAAAGGTTTCTGTCTGAAACTATTACTTATTTCAATTCTTTTATCAAGCAGAATTTTTAGCATAATCAGCACACATTTACATAGGCTAATTAAGTAGATTATAAATATCAACTTATTAAAGTAGCTTACAGTATCAAGAGAAAGGAAAAAAAAAACAGGTTCAGAAAATGGCAAGGAATAAAAGCTGGTTAGTTAAATATCTGTTTGTTGCCCAAACACATGCTTTAAAACTTATGCAATGATACAGCTGTCCTTCCCACAGAACAGTAGGTTCCACCATTCAGCTCATCTGTACACAATGGATGATAGCCACTGAGCCCTAGCACCTGCTTGCAAAGACCATCATCCCAACCATCATTAGAAATTAGCCTCTGCACTCATTCTTTTATGTTATTACTGCTTCAACATCTGGAATTCAGAATCTAGAGTAGATACGTTTGATTGACTATAGCTTATGTGCCCACCTCTGAGCTGCCCTCAAAGCTAAAAAACAAGTATTTCTTCATATATTATGTTCCAGGTGATATAAAAAGAGAAGAGTTCTGCCAACTGCCATGTGGTTGAGAGTACTCCAAAATAAAAAGGAAGACTTTTCAAAGGATGGCAGAAAATTACTCAATACATCCCATTTTTAGTAAGTTCCCTTGCAAAAGCTTTTGAAGGTCCTATCTGAGGTTCCTTAGAATTCCTGTTTCAGGTATTGGTCTCTTTTCTCAAACTTCTTAAGTTATCTGAGCCCCAAAGCATTACAGATCACATTCAGAGAATGTGTAAAATCTGGGTTTTAATTATTTCTCAGTAAGTTGGCTATGTATTTAGAATAGAGATTACAGAAGCATACCAGTGCAACAAATATAGAGTGCTCACTTTCGATTTCAAGTGAGGTGACCTTGCCTATGTCTCTACTTGGCCTTTTTACATCATTTCCTCAAGTGTAGAAATGGTAATGAGCCTACCTCAAATGGGTATTGATTAATTAATGTGATCATATAAAGCTATTTAGAGAAACCCCTGAATAGGTAAATATAGATGCAAGTAAGACAAATTGTGAGTGGGTAGTGGACGGGGAGAGTGTATGAATCATGAGTGTAAAATTAGGCCTTATATCCCAGAGATTGCCTTCTGAAGCACTATGTGTCAACTCATTTCGGATCTAAAGGTCATGGTAAAGCAAACTAAAAGCATGTTTCATAACATCATTTAAACCCCTTTGCTCAATGAAAACAACTACACACACACACATACACATAGATATATATATAAAACTTTTTATGCTATCCCCCTCTCCCACTGACTAATGTTGCTTCAGATGAATTGTCTTTTGCCTTTTACCATTTCTGAATCTTTCCAATTCTTGACTTTCTTGGAAAAAGGAAGTATAATCTGTGGCTCCTTTGGCACTTTTCTTAGGTAATTTGTACATAATGAACTACTGATTATGTAACTTAAAGGAGAGAGTGAAGTAGCAGAATCTTTTTTTACCTTAAGTACAGTCTGTGCGGACATTAGACCACCTCACAAAGTTAAATAGGATGACATAAAAAATAAGATGGATCGATGGAAAGAAGAGTGGGCAGATAGATTTGATGAAATAAATACAGCAGACTATTCACTAAAGATTCTGGTTATGCTATGCCTTACCATACAATCCTTTTAACATGAAAGTGTTGGCACTAGAAGCAGCTTTGGCATTCATACAGCACAAATCCACCATTGTATGGTGTACTATCATACTTAACAAATTTGGTGTGGCTGAATGAATGGAATGAATTTGGCATATAAAATCGACATTCAGGTAGGGTAAAGGGACTGCCAAATTACATGACTAGTCAGTGGTAGAATCACAACTTGATTCAGGTTTTCTAACTTTCAATCAGGGACTCTTTCTTTAATAGTCCATGTTTACATTTGTGTAATTAGTCTAGTCTCAAACTATACAAAACAACTTCAGCTGGAGACGTAGCATTGTGAAGTGCATGGCATGTCGCCTGGCACCTGGCATGCAATAAGTGACTTTGTGTTTCATTCTTATCAGGAAACTTTAGGAAAGTTTTAATAAATTTTGGGAATTGATCTCATTGTGATCATGTTTCACCTGTCTGCATTTAAAATCTGACCTTTACCATTTTATTTGTCAGGATTTCCCATTAGAGTGCAGGTGTATGTGTTTGTCAGGGTGTGTGTTGGGCATGGTGGAGGGGGGTAGTGGGTGTGAGAGAGGGGGCACATGACTACCTCCTGCTCTACACAACTCAGAAGGGCAGAGCGATTTCTCCGCCTGTTCCTTTTTCTGTATCAATGAGTCATACCCAATATTCAAAATTTTGGAAGTAGATGTGTTTTATATTTCAGATTTTAAAAAGATGCATTATGTGTGTGTGGCTTGAATAGCATTAAACCCCACAGTGGCAAGGGTAGCACTTCATAACCAAATGTGTTCTCTCTTACCCGAGTAAACCCCCCCGACTTGTTTTCATTGATTTTTGAATGTCAGAATTGCTCACACGGGACTAGGATTTCTGTAGTGTTAAGCAATATGCTTGGCTCCTAATACGTAGAAAAAATAATTTGGTGTGAAAAAAATTGCATGAATAGAAACCAGAATATAAAAATAACTTTGCAAACTACAAAGTGATACATGAATATTTATCATTATTGTTTTTTAATAAAGCAATTTGTTGGTAACTATTAATAGTTTTTCTGGGAGTAGTTTCTTGGTGGAAGGCTCTAGCATATGCGTGATAGAAGATATTTTGTATTCACATATTCAGGATCAGCAAGTTTTGTCTCTAAAGGACCAAATAATAAATATTTTCATCTTTGTGGGTCGAACATTCTCTGTCCCAACTAACTCAACTCCAGCATTGTAGCCAAAAAGTAGCCACAAGTAACAAATGAATGGGTGAGGCTATGTTACAGTAAAGCTTTATTTACACAAATAAAATGGATCACATTGGCCTGCAGGCCAGAGTTTAACCCCCATATGAAACGACACATGTACATATCATTTCTGTCTTACAGTCTGTGTATCTGTGCAGAGAATAATTTATAATATCTTGAGGTTAGAGGGAATGCCTTATGCCTTTTGTAGAATTAATGGCTGTGATTTTGTTTAGAAACTTAGTGTGCCCTCAACCACTAATTAAAAATGAACAATATATTGGAGAACGAATGAGTGAAACCATTTTAGGGAGAAAAACACCAGGGACTAATTTCTGTAACCCTTGCATATTCCTTTTGTCTCAATAATCCCACTTCTAGGAGAAAAAACTCTCATGTACGTCTACAGGGAACTTCAGTGCAGCAAGAATTAGTGGCAATCTTCATGTTCATCCTTAGGATGAAAGGTAAGTAATTTGTAATTTATAGATAATGGAAGCACTTCATAATTATAATAAATACCTAGATTTACATGAAGTTGCATTACAGATGATTAGAAAACAGTGGCAATTTAACATTAAATATGAAAATGAATCCATAAAAAAACAGTATTTATGTAATTTAGAATTATATAAAAAATAAAACAACACTTGTGCTCAAGATAGCACATACGTTTAAGGACATATGGGAGCAGGAGGGTGGGAATAGAGATGGAGGTAAAGGAGAAACACATCAAAATAAACAATATAAATGCGAGACCTTTGAACACTGGTGATGATATAACATGCCAAGAACTAAGGTGCAGACTACCTAATTCTGCATATTTGAGGTACAAAGGTGCAAAGGAGATAAGAACAAATTAAGCATAGATTCTTAATTTGAGATTCAAGAACCTCTTCTGGGTCATGAATGTTTTTAAGGAGGTCTATTTTTTTCACAGAAATTAAATGCAAAAGTACAAAGCAAAGATTTCCCAGAAATCAGTGCTGCTTGAGAATGAAAAGTAGTATTGCTTCTTGGATACATGGATTCTAGAATTTTTGAATGGCTGAATATTAAAAATGAGATTTCTGTCGTAAATAGAGTGTTGAACCCATTATGGTTCTTAGCCTTGCTAGGGACAATGAACATCTATAATATATTATAAGGAGCCCCCAACACAGATTTGCACCTGTAAACTTTATACACATGAGGGATTGATTCCCTGCAGCCAAGGATAAACCTCATCTGGGTGGCCAACCACAGCAAAACACGACAGACTGAGGCTTTATGAACAATTGAAAAATGCTGTAATCTTAACTATTTATAAATTCTACTTCTAATAGAACACCCATTTTAGCAACGTATAGATACTTTTACCAGCTTACGTGAAGTAGCTAATATTATTTGCAAGATGGTATAATCTTACATGAGATTTTCAAAGCTTTAATTTAAGTTGTTTCTAGTTAAACTTAGTAATGTCTTTCCCCTAACGTTGCTCTTCTATATGAACCAATCTTTCCTTGTGTTTCTTTCTAATTTCTCACAAGGATGACATACTTGACTGTCACCATGGTTCTTCCTTACCCGTCAAAACTTTGTGCCTGCCAGTCAAACTTCTTCCATTTTTTTTTCTCTCCAGTAAGATTCTTGCCATTTCCGAATTTTGTTATTTTTTCTTAAGTCTTTGTGATTTGCTACAAGGGTCTCTCTGCTTGAAATCATTTATCCCCCTTCTTCAACCGCACGAGTACTATTTATCATTTTAGATCAGTTCAAATATCATCTCCTCCCAAAACCCTTCCATCACTCCTCAAACGTGCTTGTGCACTATTTTATGTATTCCCACAACAATCTATGTCAACTTTCAATAGACTCCACTTCCCAATGTATAGATTTATGTCCTTATGTGTCTTCTATGCTTTGAGTAAAAACTGAGACTTTTAGCCTGTACTGTTCATGGTCTTCAGTAGGTTCTGTATTATTAGTAACTCAGTAGATTCTAATTGAACTAGTGACTGAAGATTCATTAAACAAGCATACTGAGTGATGTAATGGTGCTTTATACTGGATCTCATGTGGAACTTTAATGGTGTTTCATTGAATTTTAGTCAATGATATTTTGTTTCAGGTGACAGAGAAGAGAGGAACAGAGTACATTGCATCAGGGGATAAGAACATTCAGGGAAGTAAAAGTTATCGTGGGACTGTCCTCACTCTCAGACTTCCAAGGGATGAAAGGCCATCTATCAAGACACCCTGAGCCTCAGCATGTCTTTGTGCTAAGGCTTTGCCTCCACAGAGACTCTTGCCTTTATCCTCCTCTAGCCAACTCTAACTTATCTCACTTGATTGTTACTGCTCACTCATGTTTTCAAAGAGCCACAATTTTTTTTTGTCTATCTTTTCTGGGAAACTTTTCTGCCTTGGTCTCATTGTTTTTAACCACACAAAAACTCTAAAAGATAATGTCTCATCTTATCCTATGCTACCAATCAGGACTGAGAACTTCCACTTAACAAAGTTATTATAAGAAGCCATTGGCCAGCCTACATTTAGAGATGAGATCAGTGTCCAACCACACCGACTATGGCTTGGATAGTAGGGACGTGTGGCAAAAAGCAGAGCCTAAAAAGCACATTCTGGCAGCTTTGATCAGATCCTGAGAGCATAATGGCCTCTTTAGAGTACAGACTCACGCTAGGAGATTCATTCCTTCTGCTTCCATCACGCTAATGCATTCCATTATTGTCTCGGCTAGCTCATGCCCGGCTCCTGATTAATACTTCTCATCAGCTTGGCGCCCCATTAGTGCACATCAGTAAGTCCCGGAGTGCAAATCTGGTCAATAATTCTTCAGGCATCTGTAAAAGTACCATATTGCCATTTTAAGGTCTTTACGCTCTTTTGTTTCCTGAGATAAACACCAACAAAACAACAAACAAAAACAAGAAACAGGGCCACTTTTTTATAATAAGCTCCCAAATGAATGAACCCTCGAGCCTTTTTTTGTGACAGGTGTTAACTTATACAACCAACTCTGTTCTTGACTTGTACTGTATGATTTCTGAAAACATAAGATAATATTTGTAGATATATCATCTTGTGAAGAGAATGATTGGCTCTTTCTTTCCACTGTGAGTGGACTAGCTATAGCCTTGTATCCTGGTAACCTTTTGGTTTTATTCTTTTTTAAGATTTGTTGTGTCTTTTTTTCTTTCTTTCTTTTTGGAGAGAGGAAAATGATTTCTTTTGTAAGCCAGACTTTTACCTTTTTTTTTTTTTGTCTCCAGTCTTCTTCTCATGAAATTTACTAGAGACAAAGTACCAAGAGCTAGAAAGCTAGGCTAGAGTTTCTAAAGTTTGTATAATATTTTAAGATTGGGTGGGATAGGAATGAGATTAACAGGTGAGATTAGAAGCAAACTATCTATTGAAGGAATAGCACAGACCAAATTATGGAAAGTAACATGCTCAAAACGAGTCAGGGGCCTGGCTTGGATGGAACACAGGTTTATGTGGTAGGAGGAAGATAGCAGAGAGAGGTAGGGAGAGGAATATTAAAACTAAATAAGGTATACTCAACTCAAAAATCACATCACACTGGTGCTTTTTTTTTTTTTTTTTTTTTTTTACCAGATTGAACTTTAATAAAGAATATCACTAATATTCAACGGCAGACACTTTTGTTGTGTGAATCATCTTAAATGTCTTTTATGATGATGATTTTTATGTTGAAAGCTTCTTTAGAGTCTCAGACTTGCAAGCAGCTTCATTATATAAGACATGATCGCCACATCCTGGTTTTCTTTTTGCTGTCTTTCTTAGTGAAATGAGAAAAGAAATGCTTGTTTTTTTTTTTTCCTCAGATATCACATAATATAGGGTAATGTGGGGAGTAAAGAGTGTTTTCATTCAAAGTCTTTCAGTTTGCCTTGCTTTTTCCATAATGTTACTTGCATTCTACAGCTTATTTTGAGATTAATACTCCATAAATACATTACCTGGTATCACGCATAGTGATTAAATATGAAAAATCAGTTGTCACAGCCATGCTAGTTAATAAATGTATTTCAGTAATCACATACAGAAATTACCTCCCCACCTCTCAATTCTCCTGGGGGAATGAGTTCCCCTGCCATTTATTCCCTATAGAGTTAAATTAAACTTGGTTGTGTTTCCTGATGTGGATAAGTATCCATCTGCGGCCCTGATTACCACTATCATTATGTGTTATTAACCAATGTGAAAATTATCAAGTTACATAATGATAGCAGTCAGTTAGCACCATGTGCCTTCACATTTTTACTTGAAAGTGCTTCATGCAAATGAAAGAGTTTAAAATTAAAATTTGCCCTTTAAGAAAAGTAGATACAGTCTTTTGGCATGAGTTTAAAAACATGTATATATTATTGTTATATATAAGACATTACATATATTATTAGATTATTTGCATTATTTCTCCAAAGCTCTCATCTCATGTGAATAATAGTCATTCGCTTACTATGGAATTAAGTACAATTGTCTAAGATGATAATGGCACTAGAAACCAGACTTGGCTGGTCTTGGGGGTAATTAAAAGAGTAATCTTTTAAGAATTTCAATTTCAGGCTTTCTCACTGAGTAAATTATAAAGATGCACCCCATGGAACTTTAAGGAAGCAATGAGGCTTTCATTTCCATATGTCAGATTAGGCTTTAGCTAGTATACTTAGCAGGAAAGGCCATGAGCTAATTTCTTGGCTCATTCAAAGCATTCTTTCTGTCATCTCTCGACCCTGAACAACTTTTTCCAGTAAAGGGCACAAAGAGAAATTCAGTGCTGATGGGAATTTGCTACCAGGGCATTTTTCATGTTTTCTATGATTTTATGGGACCATCTTTGTACATCTGTGCAAATGGAAAACAGTATGTGCAGAAGAGAACATACCTTCGAAAGGAATATGACATTGCCTATCCATACTATATATAACTATGGCCACTATTAAGGTCATTTGATACACCAAGGGCTTAAAAAACACATTTTGAGTTAACTTGTTTTATGATGTCTTAGCCAAACTGCTCATTTAAGTTGAAATTCACTAGATAGTTTTACAAGTTGCTATTTTAGAACGAGATTCTAAAAGACTTCTAAAATTAGAAGATCTTATTTTGAAATACTCTGTGACTGCCCTGCAAACATTACAGGTCCAGATGGTGCAGCTGATCCCCAGAAGAGGCATCTTCTAGCTCTCAGGGGCCTCACCGCACTCAGCATCTTGGCTTCCTTTTTGTTAGTATGTGATGCTGGTGGTTGCACATTCTTCACATCTTCCAGGATCCCATTGATCCAGTACTGGTGATGTTTCAGATATTAACCTATATATCCTTTTTAGCCTCAGGCACAAGCATCAATTTCCTTGAACTTGGACCTTGTCTCTTGAGGAGATAAGTCTTGTTGGCAAATTGTCCAGATAACTAGGAGCTCTGCCATTTTTGCTAGAAAGAGTAAATTCTGAATAATAGATCTCCCGGTGGCACCAAGCCAGGGGGTTTATACCAGCGTCTCTGAATATGTCTTCAAAGTTCTCAAGTCAAAAAGAGTTGATCCAAACTTTAGGCTATGTAAAAAACTTTTGAGCAGATTCTGGGTGCTCAGTGGAAAAATTATTTTTATCACTAGCATATCTGAGTTGGAATATTATATAGAAAAATGATGAAACTAAATATATAGAGAGTGCTATTTCAGTTCAGTCTGCTGGATGAGCATGATCAAATCTGGGTGACTAAACCTGGAGAATAAGTCGATTTTATTTGAGAAGGAGCATACACATAGGACCTGCAGTTAAAGATGTCCCCCATTTTTATACCCAAGTTTATTGTATCTTTTGTCAACTTTGGAATAAATGCATTTAAAACACATAAGTAAAGCTTCCACTCCTGAGTTCACTCAAGGAAATCCATTATTGAGTTTTAAGTAGTCAAATGGGCATGAGAAGAAATCTTCCATCATGTAGAAGATTTCAGATAATGTCCATGTTGAATCACTTAAATCACAGAAATAATCAACCTGTCAAAACAAGTGTGTGCCACTTTATTTTTCAAATCATGATATATTTAACCTTAAGAAATATTTAGAAAAAACACTTTATGTTTGTTTTAAAACAATTTTTGATTTTACATCTTCAATATTGAAAATGTGCTCATCTTTTGGTAGAAACTAAATTCAGGAAACGATGTAAGAAAAATATTTCAATCCTTTTCTTGGTAACTTTACCTAATTATACATATTTTGATCTATTGTAATAAGTGATGGGGTCAATTGATTCAAAGAGCCAATGACAAAAGCCTGAAAAGATGCAGTTGAGCAAATGTTTAGCTCTTTGGCCAGGATCCACATTAAAACACAAAGACGATCCTAACTTCAGGACTTTCGTACAATTACAACTCAACCAAATTGTATAGTACTAGAACAACTCTTTTACTTAATGCATTGTTCATTAGCACAAACAACAACAACAAAATCTGATTTTTTGCGGTTTTTGGCCAGGACTGGGTTTGAACCCGCGACCTCCGGCATATGGGGCTTGCGCCCTACTCCTTTGAGCCACAGGCACTGCCCCAACAACAAAATCTGATTTTGTTATTATACTAAATATTTCATATCTGCTGATGCATTCAGTTCTTTCAGCTTTATCACAAGATAGCATCTCCATTTTTCAAAGGAGAAAACTAAGATGATTAGAGACCAAAGACTTGTTGGGAATTGATGGAACTAGGAATATAAATTCAGGTCGTGTTTATGTAGTGTTAAAATGCACTCTAAACTTACTCAGTTAAAACATAGTTGTCTATTAAAAAGCAGAAGACATGACCCCTAACCTTGAGACAATATTCTAATGAGGGAAATAAAACTATTTTTAAAAATCCACAACATAATATAGTGAGATAAAAGTCTATGTGAAATCAGTGTAATACCACCACAATATATGTGCTGTCTGAGGAAGGAATTCATAATCTTCCTTGGTACCAAAGAATAATGAAACCAAAATCTACAGGAAGCATCAGAAAGGCTTGCTGCATCATTACCATATGGAGCTGCATCTCAAATCTCAGTGAAGATGACAAATTTCAGGCAGGCAACAAAGAAAAGGAATTTTGGGAAAGTAATAAAAGGTATTAAATATGAAGTGAAGTTTAATTTCTCCTTTAGCTGTTGAGGAATTACGGAAATATATTAAAGGTGGTAGTGACTGAATAATATTGCCATTTTAGAATAAGAGTTTGGCAATGGTATGAAGCTTTAATTTGAGAGGTTTAGAATAAAGACAGAGCTAATGGAAAATTCCGCTACTTCCTCTATAGCAGTGGATATAGATGAAAGAAAGCATGATGGCTGAAAAACATTTAGGGAAATCAAATCAACAGAATTTGGCTATGGAGGATACAATGACAGCCAAAAAACTGCATTTTTTTGAATGTGTTTATTTTCAAATGCACACAAACGTTTTATTCAAATGGACTGAAGAACACAGTTTGTTGTCGTTTTCTGCTTCTATGCTTGCAAAAGCCTCGATGTAGACAATCCTATGAAGGCACTGGAAGCAATTAGAATCAAAGCATATTTTTTTTTTTCAAATTAGAAATGAATTATGGAAAGAATGAATTGGTAATGTTTAAGGAACACTAGTTAGGAGAACTGAAATCAAGTCCTTACTCTGTTAGTGAGAAGTTTGAAAAAGTAAATTTCCTTTTTTAGACCTCAATTTAAATGATTATGTATGGGGTAGGTGGAGGACAATAAGGTTCAATTATTTTTCAACTCTTAGCCACAGTGTGCTCTTGGATAGTCTTTGAAAAATAGCATTCTCCAGTTGTAAAGGTATGTGGGAGAGAGCAATTCTTACTTTATTAACTAAATAAACAATAAAAATTAAAATCGAACTCCATTTAAAATCAGAGAATTTGATTTTACATTAATTTACATAAATTATAAAAAATAAGAGTCTCTAATAAGTCACATTCTGTAAAGAACAAATAGATCAATAGTTTCATTATTTGTTTCAAAGAGTTGTCTTAATAAAGTGAGGTAATGCATATGAAAGTTCTTTAAAAATAAGAAAACAATAAACAAATGTAAAGTGTTATCTTTCCAGGTACAACCCTATGTAAAAGATAACTCCTGAAGTTGTTAGTATTTGGTATTTACTCAAAAACCAGGAATGGTGACTCACACTTGTAATCCTAGCACTTTGGGAGGCTGAGGCAAGTGGTCTTCTTGAGCTTAGGAGTTTCAGACCAGCCTGACCAAGAGTGACGCCCATCACTACCTAAAACAGAAAAACTAGCTGGGCACTGTGGCAGGTTCCGATAGTCCCAGCTACCGGGAAGACTGAGGAAAGACTTTTAGGTTGTTGTGAGCTATGACCCCAGATCACTCTACTCAGGGTGACGAAGTGAGACTTTGTCCCTTCAAAATAAATAAATAAATAAACAATAAGATAAATAATGATGCTATTTAATACACATGTTCAGTTCTTTATACTTTAGGCCCCATATGTCCATATTCTTAGATGCAACTGCAAATCACATCACAGATTCCACAGTTCTTACCTTCCATGGATATCAGGACCTTCTAGACTTGGTTAAACAAACGTGTGGTAACCTTCTGCATTTTGCGATGCATATTTATCCACTATGTGTTAAGCAATACCAAAGTGCTGGGAGTACCATAATACCAGTTTAAAAGAAATTCATTATAGCATGATTTTTAGGAATAAGTATTTAACAAAAATATTTTTAAGCTTTGACTTTTGTCCAGTTAATTATAAATATGTTTTCTAAAATTTTATGATACGTATTAGGGGGTACAGGTGTTTTGTCTACATACCTTCTTTTTTGTACACATTGAGTCAAAGTTATAAGTATGCTCTTCCCCCAGGTAATGGAAGAAACAGAACTCTGAACAGAACATGACCAAACCACAAAATTGAAAGAACAATAAAAATGTCTTCCAACTAAAAGAAAATCCTGGACCAGATGGTTTTACACATGAATTTTACCAAACCTACGTAAAGGAACTTGTACCTGTACTGCAGAAATAATTCTATAGCATTGAGAAGGAAGGAATTCTTCCCAACACATTCTATGAAGCTAATGTTACCTTGATACCAAAGTGAGGAAATAACATAACTAAAAAAAGAAATCTGCAGATCAGTATCCCTTGTGAATATAAAGCAAAATTTGTCAATAAAATTTTAGCAAGCCAAAATCAGCAGTACATCAAAAAAATGATTCACCATCCCAGAAATGCAAGGATGGTTCAACACATACATATCTATAAATATAATTCACCAAATAAATAGACGCAATCACCGTCAGTCTTTATATTAGCTAAGCACTTGCTGAGAATGACTCTTAGATTTTACTGTGCTTCTTACATGCACAAACACACACATGCACTAATATACTGATAAATGTTCTATTAATAATATATATATATAGGGTATATATTAAAAAATCTCTTAAAGTCAGATTGGGGAGTGAGAGATAAGAGTTGCAAATCATCATCTTCACTAAGTAGAACCCTTCAATAGATTGAATTTTTTAATGAAATCTACTTTCACATAAACAGTAAACTTTTTCTATAAAGGGGAACATAGTATCAAGGATTTGAAGGGCTCTTCTGCCAAAAAAAATGTGACTAACTAAAGTCATAAAAAATGCTTGTTACTACCAGCTTTCTTTCAGATATGAAAAAAGGTAGGAGATTCTTGGAATTGAAACTTCACATTTCTAACTTTAGGAATAGTGATTTCACAGTCTCATAATTTCCTAAAATTTTAAAAGAAAATCTGAAATATGAATTATTGTAAAAAAATCTACATCTATCATTTTTACTTTCAGCCTTATTTAGAAAAAATATGTAACAAATACTTCTGAATTTATTTTTATCTTTGATTTCTTTTCTTTGTTTTGTTTCAAATTAATACAAGGGTACAAATTTTTAGGTTACATTATTCTCACTTCCAAGGTAAAGTTCTAGTTGTAGTAGAGCCCTTCACCCAAGGGGGTGTGCTGAACACCCTCACATTGTGCCTCCCTCCTCCCACCAATTGTTGTCCCCATCTTTTCCCTCCTTCTTGCTAGACTATATTTGTGTTTTATCATTCATGTGGGCTTGTGATTATTTATATATTGCTTTCATTTTTTTTTTGCATTCTTGAGATACTTTATTAAGAAGAATGTGTTCAACTCTGTCCAGGTAAATATAAAAGATGTAAAGTCTCCATCTTTTCTTATGACTTAATTGTACTCCATGGTATACATATATCACTATTTATTAATCCATTCATGGGTTGAGAGGCGCTTGGGTTGCTTCCACAACTTGGCAATTGTGAATTGAGCTGCAATAAACATTCTAGTATAAATGTCCTTTTGGTAAAATGATTTTTGTTTTTCTGAGTAGATGCCTAATAATGGGATTATGGAATCAAATGGAAGGTCGACTTTTAGTTCTCTGAGAATTCTCCATACTTCTTTCCATAAAGGTTGTATTAGTTTGCAATCCCACCAGCAGTATAGAAGTGTTCCCTTCTCTTCACATCCATGCCAGCATCTTAACTTCAA
The DNA here is from genome assembly GCA_963574575.1 of Galagoides demidoff. NCBI lineage: Eukaryota > Metazoa > Chordata > Mammalia > Primates > Galagidae > Galagoides > Galagoides demidoff. The sequence goes on from CAUYQV010101766.1 coordinate 20,202, forward strand.
TGTACAATCATGGAGTTCTAATACGTTGAAGATCAAAAGACTTTGAGATTCTATTAATCAGTGCTGTGGAATAGAAATATAATATGAGCCCCTTAGGTAATTGTAAATTTGGTAGCCATATTAATATACATAAAAAGGGAACTTGTGAAATTATTGTTAACAATGTATTTTATTTACCAGAATAGCTAAAATATTATCATTTTAACCTGTAACCAAGAAAAATATGAATAAGATATTTTAGGTAGATATTAAATTACTTAATAAGATATTTTACATTATTTTTGGGGGGAATGGGAAGTCTTCAGAATCAGGTATGCATTTTACAGTTATAGCATTTCATAACTCAGACTAGCTATATTTCAAGTGCTCGGCAGCCATATATTTTAGTGATTATTAGTATGGACAACACAGCTATAACCCTTAAAAAATGAAGAAAACAAGAGCCTAGATAGAGAAATATATTTTTCCAAAGCCCCAGAGCAAGAAGTTTTCAACCTGATGCATGCACCTCACTTTTAGGGCACTGGGCTTCTGAGTAACAATTGTTGGCCCTTTCCGGACATTTATCACGTGCCAAACCCTGTTCTAGACTCTTTACTTTTATCATCTCATTTAATTATCCTAACAGTGAAGAAGGTATAATTTTCTCTGTCATACTGATGAAGAAACAAAAGCATAAAAGGGCAGCTTTTAAGGAGAAAACAAAACAAAACAAATACAAAACCAGAAAAAAGAATTTGAATTGAAGGAGTCAGGTTGCTCCAGTTTATATTCTTAACCACGGCATTTTTCTGCCAAAGGGTAAACACGTAACTGTATACTTTATAGCTAGAAGTAAAGTACAGAACAATACTGTTAGCCAAAAAGAAGTATTGTTTAATGTTTACATAAATAATAATGTTTGAACTCAACTAAATTCTTAGAATAATGTTATTCTGGGAGCTCAAAGCATCTTTTTCAGCAAATTCACTGTCTTTCTGGCAAATACGTTGTTATTGGCCGAGCATCTGATACTCCTTTCAGGCAGGCTTTGGGACATCTTACTCCCTCTTTTAGATTTTGGTCTGAGTTTTTCATGTTATTGTAAGAAAACAGCAGATTTATTGCATTTCTCCGTAAGACACATATTTAGTGTTGTAGTTGCTGTAATTTTTCTCCATTGTCACTTACATTCCCTCGTGCTTGTTACTGACTCCTGATAGACATGGAGCTATTTTTGTTAGACAAAAAAAAATCCACTGTATACAAAGTCACCACTTTCAAATTACTTGCGGGAACACTAAAACTATTTGCTATTTCAAGTGAGTCTTAATAAAAGAAATTGATCCGACTTACTGATAAATGTGGGCTACTGCATCACGAGTCACCCATCCATGTCAGAAGTTTCCAAGGTCAAAGTATCATTGTCCAATATAGAAGTGTACTTTTTCTTGCATGTCATCCACTTAAGTCAGTTAGGGGATGATATTAAGATTCTTTTTGCCCCCTTTCTTCCTGAGAAAAGACAAGATACATCCACGTCTACAAGCTGCATTATACAAAGCAGAAAGCTCTTAGCCTGCCAATTCTCCTTTCCTTACATAGATGTAAGGCTATGCAGTTTGAACGAGTCATGGTGATCCAGGTTTTTGCTTTTCTTTTTGTGGCTTCAGATGTAGAAATGGATCCCTGACCTACTTAGCACTCACAGTTGGATCAGGCACTGCCCTTGCCTTGTCATGATGGTCCTGATGGCAACCTTCCACCCCAAGGCTCACACCTAAGGGAACTGAAGACATTTGCCAAAGGGAGAGCAGCTGCTACTGACCCTGTTCACTCAGACCGTGACCCAGCCCAGTTCAGCCAAGGAACTTTCAATATCATGCCTTCATTTTAGAAATGGTCAAGAGTTCTCCTCTCTTTTGATCGCATTATTTCAAATATGTCCTCAGAATAACACAATTAATAAAAAGCCTTTTTCCTTCCAGTTTTAACTTGAAAATGAAATGATAATTTTCTGTCTCAAAATTTCTATTCAAGCTTTCCTGTTAAAGGTCAAGTAAATATCGATTTTTTTAAAAGTGGCTGTGCAGATAGAAGTAATTTCCCAGATTATTTCACAGCGCACGGGTGGTGTGCTTTGTATGCATAAACACAATCCGAGCATCAGTAGATCCCTAAAATGCATTCTGGGGTTGTTTGGTAGAAAGCATCATGATGGCATTATGTGTGAATTTCATTTCCCTATTATGGGCCCTGTGATTCTTGTTCTTGTGTATTATGAGAACGAAAATGGCCTGTATTTGGAGGGGAAAAAAAAATCAATGACGGCTTATTACAAAAGCTAAAAGGTAGCTCAGCACCATTACTGAATAATATAGCCATTACTTTCCTTCAACCTCAAAGTGGTACACATTTAACTCCTTCCTTTCCTTTTAATACAAGGCTACAATGTTTTTGTCCTTAATAACATAAGCCTTCTTACGAGAAAAACAAATTCTAATCTAAAACTATACTAAAATGTCACCTTATAGGGAAAAGTACAAAATAGACTACCAGACAGTTTTGTCTTAGAAGTACATTTTTCAAAAGGTCTCTACAGCTTGTATGTTAGAGACCTGATTTGAAAACTGCAACTTTCCAATACTTCTAGGAAGACTAGATTTGAGTGATTACTCTGGAGCTTCTAAAATATTTGATTGTGGTATTTCCTTAACTGTTACTGAGATTTGCTGTAAAGGTTAATCAGATAAATTATAGGAAAGGAGACATTTATTTTTATTGTTATCTCAGTAAAATAATAATACAACAAAAGACCTGCTTTATCACGTCTCTCATCTGAAACATTCAGCCACTCCCCATTTACCTACAGAATAAAATGTGAACCATCTCAGCATCTTTTAAGGCCCCTTTTATGTGGCCTGACCTATTTCACCTCTCTTATCTTTGTCACACTCCATATGCAATAGCCTATTTTATTCTTTTTAATTTGTTTGTTTGTTTGTTTGAGACAGAGTCTCACTTGGTCACCCTTGGTAAAGTACTGTGGCATCTTAGCTCACAGCAACCTCAAACTCTTGAGCTCAAGTGATCCTCTTGCCTCAGCTTCCCAAGTAGGTGGCACTATAGGCACCTGCCACAGCGCCCGGCTATTTTTTAGAAACGGGCTCTTGCTCAAGCTGTCTTGGACTCACGAATTTAGGCAATCCACCCACCTCAGCCTCCCAAGTGCTGGGATTAAAGGTGTGAGCCACTACACCTGGCCTCCAAACTTATTCTTAAAAATATTCAAAAATAAAGACTCAAGAGGTTCTATCTAAATAAAGCATTCTATCTTACTCTGATTTATCTCTGCTATCTAAGCAGATAGCTTACACGTTCTAAGTATTCTTATTTTATTCAAGACAGGGAAAGCTGTATTGATGAGACAGACTACATTAATACGATTAATATGTTAAACGTGGATATAGAGTAATGTGCTTTTACTATCCCATCGAGCATGCGCCACATGTACACAATACTGATATTATGATAATGGAATACTTCCGTTTTGGAAATATTTCTGTTTCTAAGGTAGCATCATATCTTTTATCTCTTCACCCCAGCATGACCCTTGTCGAGGTATACTAATATTATTGCTTGTGGCATGTGACGCTTCCCCTGCATGAGATGTTAGGATGCCTGAAAAGTTTTTAGGGGTTGAATTCTTAGAGTAATAAATTAAATGCTTAAAAAGTAATTTTCTGAAAATGTGTGCCATGACAGCCACTAAAAACAGCAGGGTTAATTATTTCCGATGTATAAAGATATATGTTAGCTCATCTCGTTTAAGTTAGATTTTTTATAGTCTACATCTAGTCTCAGAATACATTTTCTCTCCTCCTATTTATTGTCACTTAATTCACTGACCAATCTGACTCTTTTGAATAAGCAAGAAATTATGTTAAAAAACAAACTTAGCATTCTAAATTTCTTTCAAAATGGAATGATCTTGATTACAACTGAATTATAAGGTATTTCAAATGATCTTTAGAGGGGATGCAATAACTTACTTATGTGTAAGAGTTTGGAATATCAGGTACCTCCTCTGACATTCCCAAAACTATAAAGGTAAGAATAATGCTTAAGTTACCTTCCATAGTAGAGAAAAATTTTTGTGTACAAAGTTGCCTAATACCTGAGATCTAGCAATATTGAAGTGTAAGTGACCTTGTGCTCTAAAAAATAACCCAATTCATGTCTAGCATTGCTTATCCTGTGAATTTTTCCTTGAACATTGCTACCACCACCATATACATAAATAATCATTCTTTCCTGTGAGGTCTCATAAAGTCCTGTTGATATAATATCATTATTACTTTATTTTATTTATCTGTTTATTTATTTATTTTTGAGACGGAGTCTCTCTCTGTTGTCCTGGGTAGACTGACCTGGAGTCACAGCTCACAGCAACTTCAATCTCTTGGGCTCAAGCAATTCTCTTGCCTCAGCCTCCCAAGTAGCTGCGACTACAGGTGCCCACCACAACATCCAGCTATTTTTTTGTTGTTGTTGTCATTAGTGTTTTTCAGGTCCCTGGCTGGGTTTGAACCCTCCATAAATGTTTATCTTACACTAGCTGGAGAATGTCTAAAGATCGGGCACTCTGTCTTATCCATTTCTGATTTCCCCAAACTAGCCCCACAGTGTTCAATAACAATATGAAAATGAATGAGTGTAACTTTTTTGGCCTCTTTAATTTTTTATTCTCTAAGCACTTCCATGTAGTGTTTTGGTAATTAATCAAATGCTACCTTTTGCTGCTTAATCATTTAATGTGGGTATCTTCCTCAGGTCAAGAAACTGGCCCTATTTCTTTTCGCATCCCACTTGATTTTTCAAATATCTGGAAGAATTGTAGCTAGAACACTTGTTGAATAGGTAAATACTGAAATTTCTTATTTATTAATTTATTAATTCAAATATTTATTGAACAACCACTATGCATTATTGTCTAATAATGCAAGGGAGAATGAATAGGGAGTTTTGCTCTTCAGATCATGATTATTTCTTTCAAAGATAATGTCAAGGTTCATATGAGACAAACACACCACATCTGAAATTTAAGGAAGGCTCTGAATTGATAATTTGGAACTTTAAAGGTGATCCTGATAATTGGCTATGTGTGAGGATTCTTTAATTGGAGTTAACCTAAAGAAGAAAGGTAGTAGATTAAGCACCAACAAAACACAGGGTTTCCAATGATTTCCCATCTTATTCTTCTGCCATTCTTACTCCTTTAATACAACTAGTTAGATTACAACTCCTTTAATACAATAAATTGCACACAAACTTTATAGACACTCTATAGTAATCTGGAAACACAAAGAACAAACTGTCAGGGACCCAAATTGAATTAAATGCAAAAAACCTAGAACTATATCAACAAATGACAAAGTGATTACTTTTGACAATATCTAGGACTCTTAAACATGTATACACATATGCAGATTTTAATTTGCACAGTGTTTTTTGTGCGAGCTATAAAACTGAAGAACTCTTAGTATTGAATATGTTCTATAGGGTAACTAAATAGTCATGCCAATACATGCGCAAATTGACAAAGGATACAGGGGAAAATCATAAGATTAAACGATGGAATGATAGAAATTTTATTTAAAAAGTGGAGTGGCAGCTTGAAGTACACAATGGGGGTCTATGTGTGGTCCAAACATTTCTGGGGGTCATAGAAAAATCCAGTAGATTTTAGGTTCTTATTCTTAGATTGCCAAAAAAATTCCTTTTAAAATACTGTAAAGGGTGTATGGCTAATCTCATGAGGCAACCTTGTAAGGGCAATGAATTAATAGAAGTTTAAGCTAGGAGAAACCTGCTCTAATCAGGCAAAACAGTTTAGATATGAATCATCAATCTTTTACCAGATGTAATACATAATTTCACACCCATGCAGGCAGCTTGGGACAATAAAAATAATCCCAGAGAAAATCAAGCCAGTGTGAAACTATGCACACAGAAATAATGAAAGTCTACATTAAAATACTGTTAAATAATAAAAAAAAATGGGAATTTTTAAAATGGTTATATCCTCTCACTTCCCAAGTGAAAATATACACTATCTGTGGACCTGACTTCCTGATATTTTTTTAGCCTGAAGAGAAGGCCCTCTAATATAACACTAATTATTAATGTGTTTATGTCTTAAAATAGTGTCCTTAAGAAATATTTATCCTTGGGTCTTCATTAAAGGTCTGCCAAGTGTTCATAAGTTATTCTGAACAGTTAATTTAATTGATTTGCAAATGGATGTCGTTTAAAAAACTCTGGCCTAATAGATAGTTTGGTAAAACTTTAATATGGATGTTCCGGTTGCCAATAATTTAATTATAGTGCTAACATTCAAAACTCAATATTGGGCTTTTATCATCAGTGGGCTAAAGAAAATTTTGAAATCAGTTACTGTTCATTTTATTGCTTCTTACTACAAAAACTTAAATTAACCTTGAGGCTACTGTATATAATATGTATAAGGCACAATGTATAACTAGAACTATGGGAAGCATTTCACAATACAAAGAGATATCTGGCTAAGTTGAATTTCTTCCCACCACAGACAATTTATCCTTCCTCCTCAAGATCTAGAGCTAGAAAGAAACACATTGCACTGTTTTCTTCTGACTGAGTACGGTTGGCCTTCTGAATCCATGGGGTCTGCAGCCTAGGATACAATTAACCACAAATGGAAAGTATTTGGGGGAAAAAGCATAAAAATAGCAGTCTACTAAAAATGATGTAAATAAAAACAATACTGTTTTAGCAACTACACAGTAATTCTTGAGTATTATGTTGATTATTATAAGTAATCTAGAGTTGATTTAAAGTATATTGGAGGATGTATGGAAAAATACAAATACTATTATATAACAGACTTGAGCATTCATGGATTTTAGTCCCTATGAGGGTCCTGAAACTAATTCTCTAAGGGTACCAGGGGCTAACTGTACTTCTGTAAGCTCCTTACTTCTGTAACAACCAAGAAATACTTTTAAGTATATGAGGTAGAAAATAGAAAGTATTATATCTTACACTCTGCTAAGTCCACTTGACCTTCCATTAAAAAAAAATCAATCAATTAAATGCCTACATTTGTTAATTAGCTATACCATGCCAGTACTATGAACAATATACCCTCATCCCCATAAGCCATAATCCCATTGAAACAAGGAGACATTTAACCATGCATTTTTTAGGTAAATACGTAAGACACTGTAGTTTTAACTTTTGAACTATATCTTACTCTCAATTCATATTAAGATATTAGGTAAATGGAAGAAAGTGAGGGAGATTGGGGATCAGTAGAATGATAAGAACCGATAGCAGTAGATGTGTAATGGAACATCTTGTTTTGTGATAATTATTAAATTCCTTCCATTTCACACTGAACTTATCCATGGTTTAGACTTTTAGATAAACTTGTGTTCCATGAGTTTTTATAATGAGGAGGGCAAGTTAGAATTGGTAAAAAATGTATAAGGATTGATAAGACCTTCTTGTTCTTCTATTTCTCTTTTCCTTTCTATCATTCCAGCATCTGAGTTCTGTGAGAGAGAGATAACTAGACCCAGAAATCAGGACTTCCGGGGTTAATTCCAGGAGAATTGATTGCCTTACATTGTGAAGAAAACAGACACAATTTCTACATTAACCCTCGACACTTAAATCGTCAAAGGAGGAGATAGGCTGAGAAAGACTGGAAGAAAAGGAAAAGCATAAGATTGCTAATTTATGTCCAGAAAAATTAGGCTGTATATTTGAAAGTTCATTTATATGAGTTTGCTCATGACTTTCTGTACATACTTGCCTGCCATTTTTAGAAAGTGCTTACTCTAATTGTATCAAATAATTAGTTCACCAATGTGTAACTGCTATCTAATTTACTGCCTTTTAAAATGGCATGTATCCCCACAGATAGTAAAGTGGAGATATTGGCAATGTAGCTTTAAACTCTCAATGGATTATAAGTCAAAAAATGTATTTATTTTACTAAGTTCTTGATCATTTCTAGGGCAAGCATTCTGCAAAACTCATTGCAATTAATCTTTTTTTTCATTCCAATTAATCTTGTAAACTTCCCAATTAGTCAGGCTTATTTGAGGAGGAAGTAGTAACTATTCTCATTACCGTGTCCAAGTACCAGAAGGAAGGATTTGAGAATAACCAGGAAGCTTGGTAATCAAGGTCAGTGCTTACAACTTTTGAGTAATTATATCTCCTCCTAAGAAGTTCTTGAGGAGAATTTGTTAACTTTCGCAAATGTCACAGTCATAAATTCTTTCCTGGGGGTTGGGGCTGATGGGGTGAGGTGGGAGAGAGAAAGGAGAATCAGTCCCATGACAGGATTTCTAAACTCAGCTCCACATCCACTATCTCAAAGATGTCATAATGACAGATCACAAAAAGGGAGTACAAATGACAGGGTGGGGAGATTTTTAAACACAGGCACAGAATGCTCATTAGTTACATTAATCTTGACCTAATGGAAGTCTTGGCTTAGGAAGGTGGCACTTACATGAATGAGACTAATGTTCAAAATGCAAGATGCTGGCAGAACAGAAAGTGAGTTACCATAAGGTCATGGGCCATAATCTCAATATTTAGTTTATGGATTCTGCTAGATGAGTGATGAAAAATAACCATTGTTCAAATAATATTTGGCAATGAGAATTGTTTCTAAATGCCATTAACACACACACACACACACTGCTCAACATATTCACTGTATCTCTACGATAAAAGTTACTTAAATTTTGAATAGGTGCTAAACCCACCTAGTTGATTCCTTTGAAGATGTTAGTATGTTTAGTCAAACATACTGTCCTAGTCGCCTAAGTATAATGTTTTTAAAATATAAGAATTCTGGGGAAAAGCCCAAGTTGCAAGATGAAAGTTGTATGAGCTGACAGTCTGCTGTCAGTTATCCATGTTTGTTCTCGTTCATTTTTCAATGACTAAATGAACTGCAAGAATGTCTTAGCTTGCAGGTAACTATTTACCACTTTATTTTCACTTATAAACTAGACTTGTTATGAGATTTTTCCTCACTTTTTCATCCCTCTTCCTTTCCCTCCCTTTTTCCTTCCCTTCCCTTTCCAGACCTCCCTCTCTTCCTTCTTCCTCCCTTCTTTCTTCATTCCCTTCCCTTCCCTCCATTCTTTTGAGAATTATATTTGTGATACCAAATCTTGCCTTTGTGTTTATCAGCAGGGAGTAAATAGACTACTAATTCTGATATATTGTTTGAATGACTTTTGTAATTAAAATTATCCTGAAACCGACTTATGTACCAGAACACCAATGTCTGGTTTTGGGAAATCTAAGACATGAATTCTATCACTTTTCAGAAGCCAATTTATTTCTTTAACTCTTGCAAGGTTTATTCTAGGTAACAATTAATAATGCAGTTACAGTATTGTCCCCTAATCCAAACGACCCCAGAACTGGAACAACTTGGAATCCTAACAAAAAATTCAAGCAAACTTTGCCCAGAATATGAATGTTGCTTTGGAATCTGAATGCCCAGCACGTTGCTCATGTGATTTGTGCCTATGCTTCCCCAGGACTGGGGCCACTCTGTCATTTAGTTTGTTGTTGAGAGCTGTAATGAAAACATCTTGTTTGATTTTTGCTGCTAATTTTATGCTTTTGTGCCTGTTTTGTGATTTTTTTTTATATAACAACTAAGTATATTTGTCATTGGTCCTAAAAAATGTAGTGAAGATAATAAGGGTAAAAGGAAAGCTGTTAGAGCTACCATTAAATTTAAGAACTATCTTATCACTAAGCATGAAAGTGGTATACATGTGGCTGATTTCCCTATTATGTTAAGGATGCCTAAATTGTACCATTTTAAAAAATAAAGAAGCTATCAAAGCAGCTGATGTGGTGAGAGGGGTTATGACACTGATGTCTAGGAGGTCAACAAGTATAGAAGAGATGGAAAAACTCCTCTTAGTTTGGATTAATGAAAACCAGCTAGCTGGTGATGTGATTTCTGTGATGATAATTCATGAGAAAGCCAAGGTCCTCCCTGATGATTTAGAGAAAAGCATCCCTGATACTAGCCCTCAAAAGGAGGAGTTTAAAGCTAGTGGTGGGTGGTGGAAAAACTTGTGAGAGAAAGACTGGGATCCATAGTGTTTTTGAGTATGGAGAGGCTGCCAGTTCTAATTCAGAAGCAGCAGCAAAATTTGTAAAGGAGTTCAAGGAGTTTGTGAACAGTGAGGGGTATGTTTCAAACCAAGTGTTCAATTGTGATGAAATGGGCCTTCATATTTTTAGGCTTTTATATTTTTAATTTTATTAATTATATTTTTATTCAAATATTATTTGTTAATATTTTATCTGTGTATTTACTGTTAAAATCATTTTGAAAATTCAAGTTTGTAGGACCCAGGAACATATTAAGCTAGTTTCTATTATTTTAAAAGGGAAAATTGGAACTCAAGTGATTTGAAACTCAAACAGGGTTTTGGAATGGATTAAGTTCAGATTCTAAGGTATCACTGTATATAAATGGTTCACCTTAAGTCATGACAACCTTCGAGATGATTACTCTTCTGACACTTGTTTGATTCATGCAGAACCCGTGTATCCAGTTTCTTTATCCTGCTGATTTATTTCAAATGGTTCAAGATAGTTGTGATAGTAATGTAAAACCTTGCTGCTAGTTCACAGGTAGGTTGAGATAGATTCATTTCCACTACAAATACAAACTCATTATTCACTTTGGCCTCAGGTCACCCACATGGCTAATTTTCAAGATTAAAATCACCAAGATAAAACTTCTCAAACTATCAGCATACTGTGCATTCATTAGCAACATCCACTTCAAACACTTTATTGATATTTTGAAACTGTCTGTGTTGCATTGGTTCCACAATGGAACACACATTCAAAAATAACATGAATTTTTTACTTATCCATGGTTTCACAAAAATAGCTCTTAAAAAATTGGAAAGAAAATTACAAACCAAAAAAGTGTGTTTGAAAGAATGAGGATATGCCTTTACAATAACAATAAGACAAGAAGTAAACTGTCAGAGATATCAACTGGCAAACTTAGAACTTAAGGAAGTCGGACATTTCATATTTAATAACCTAATATGAATAACATTATACTTAATAGTGAAAGATTAAATGTTTTCCACCAAGAGGAGGAACAATATAAGGAAGTCTGCCCTTACTATTCCTATTCAATATTTACTTCAAGTTTTAGCAACAGCAATAAGGTAAAGAAATTCAATGTAAAGCAACAAGTTTGGAAGCAAAGAAGTGAAATTGTTTTTATTCCAGAAGACATAATTGTCTACATAGAAAATCCTGTGGAATAGAATGGATTCCTATATAATCCACAGTAAAAGTTACTAAAACTAATAAATGAGTTTAGTAATTTTGTGTAATACAAAATCAGAACGCAAAAGCCAATGACATATATTAGTAATGAACAGCAAGAAACTGAAATTAGATAAATGCCATTCACAATTATATCAGAAATATGAACTATCTAAAAATAAATCTGACAAAAGATGTGTAAGACTGGTACACTGAAACCTACCAATTTTGATGACAGAAATTAAAATAGACATAAATAAGTGGAGATATGTAGTATGCTACATTCATAATTAAAGAGACTTAATATAAGACTCAGTACAATTACTACTAAAATTTAAGGAGGATTAAAAAAGAAAGTTGACCATCTGACCTTAAAAGCCATATGGGAATCAAAGGTCCTACAATAGCTAAAACAACTTTGAAAAGGGAGAATAAAGTTAGAAAATTAATGCTACTTTATTTCAAGACTTACTATAAAGTTAGAATAACAAGACATTGTCATAAATATAAGCAAATAAATGAATGGAATAGATTAGAGTCAAGAAATAGGCCTTCATATATATGGATATTAGCTTTTGACAAAGGTACAGTGATCATTCAGTGGAGAAAGGATCACATTTCAACAAATGGTTCTGTAACAAATAGATATCCATGCACAAAAAAGTAAATTTCCACATACAAAAATTAACTTAAAATATATCATAGACCTAAATGTGAAATCTAAAAGCATAAATCTTCATAAGAAAAAGCATTTGTAACTGTGGGTCAGGAAAAGATTTCTTAGAGAAATCCATGAAAGATCAAATTTATAAATTGGACATCATCAAAATTAAACATTTCTGCTCTTCAAAAATACTTTTTCCTGTATATTGTTATTTATTTGAAAACTATTTTTAAAAACATAAATCTGCAAAAACTTACATTTTATAATCTTAAAACCTTGATCAAACTTTTATTTAATTTAATTTGATATTTTATTTTATTTTATACTAAGCATGAGATCTACCCTCTAAAATTTTTAAGTATACCATATATTATTGTTTATTATAGGCCAATGTTGAACAACAGATCTCTATGGTTTATTCAACTTCTTCCTATTTCTAGTTGGTTAAAAATTTCTGTCGTGAAAGGGTAAATTTTACCAAACATGTTTTTTGCATATATTGAGATAAACATGTGATTCTATATTTTGTTCTGTTAATATGAAGTATCACATTAATTTCTGAATGTTGAACCATGCTTGAATTTCAGGCATGTATCCCATTTGGCCATGATATTTGATTTTTATAATGTGTTGTTGGATTCAATTTGCTAAATTTTATTAAGGACCTTTGCATCTAGATTCATAAGGAATATTGGTCTATTGTTTTCTTACGGTGTCTATGTGGTTTTAGTATCAGGGTAATACTACCTTCTTAAAATAAATTTTGAAGTATTCCATTCTCTTCAATTTTGGGGAAGAGTTTAAGAGGGATTGGTATTAATTTTTCTTTAAATACTTGGTAAAATTCACCAATGAAGGTCCTGAGCTTTTCTTTATTGGAAATATTCTTATTACTAATTCATTATTCATTCCAGTTTTAGATCTTTTCAGACTATTTCTTCTTGATTTTGTCTTTGTAGTTTGTGTGTTCTAGGAATGAATCAATTCTTGTGGGTTATTCAGTTTGTTGGTGTATAATTGTCCACAGTAGTCTCTGTGGCACCAGTTTTAATGATTCTTTTATCATTTATGACTTTCTTTATCTGAGTCTTGTCTCTTCTTTCTTAGAGGAGCTAAAGATTTATAAATCTGTAAATATTTTGTTTACCTTTCAAAAAAACCAAATCTTAGTTTTATTGATTATTATTGTTTTTCTATTTAATTTATTTCTGCCTTAATCTTTGTTATTTCCATCAACACTGGGCTTAGTGTGTTCTTTTCCTGATTCTTTAAGGAATAAAATTAGGCTGTTTACCTGAGATATTTCTTCCTTTTGAATGTAGAGGTTTATCACTATTATCACTATGAAATTCCCTCATGGGACTGCTTTTGCTTCATCCCATAAGTTTTGGTATGCAGTGTTTTAATTTTAATTTGTCTCAAGATTTTTTTTATAATTTTAAGGATTTTTTTTGTGATTCAGATTTTATTGGTATATTGAGCATTAGTACAGACACTTTACTTTTACACAATTCTTAACATACAAACCCAAATTCTAAAAAGTTATTTATTTTAATGCTTTTAAAAAGTTATTCCATTGATTTACCAGCTTAGAATGGGGAGGCAAATTGTCCTCAAGAGGATATCAACTACCAGGATCTTCAATTGTTGATAAGATGTTATGTAAGTCCCACCAATTCACAATTTATTATCATATATACTACATATTTGAACTTTTAATATTTTATAACACATTTACAAGGTTGTTAGGGAAGTAGGACTACCACAACAAACAATAATACAACAATTCTGACAAGTAGAGCCATGATCAAGGAGTGGTTTTCTTCAGAAATAATTCTAATGAAAACCAATATGGGTACAGACAAAATTTAAAACGTTCAAAACATTAAATTCAGGACTGGACTCCATATTGCCATTTAGGATGCTTTGTATCATATGATATAAAAACTAACCCCCCACCTCCATTTATGGAACCAATAGCCAAGACAGTCAAAGCCTACCATAATTGAATATTCCACACTGTTTTCTGGTTATACCAAAAAATAAACAAGTGAATGATTTCACCTCTTCAAAAGCATTTACACTTAAAATTGGGACGAGGTGGGATTTCCTCCTTTCTAAAATTGTTTCTAGAGCTACTAAAAAATCTTGCATTAACAAAATATTTGATAGGGGCAGAGCAAGGTGACAGACCAGGGAATAGTTCAGCTGAGCTCTCTAGAACTGGGAAAAAAGAACCTAGCCATACCTGGCACTAGGACCTTACCCAGAGTCATGTCTCAGGGAGCACAGTGAGGAGGTGGTGAGCTAGATACAGCATATGATCCAGAGCAGTGAAAATCTGATAAATTAGGCAAACCACACTGACCAGCTGGGATCAGCTGGCCCCCAAGGAGGTCTGGGAATGGAGGAAGCCTTTCTGGAGTTTTCAGTTATTGGGGGAAGCTGCACATTGAGTGTAAAGCTTGGAAGAGTGGGTGGACTCAAATAGTATATAGCAACCAGATTTGAATGCCAGTTGAAGTGGATTGGCCATAGGTTTGGTGGCCGGTAGGGCCATACTAAGAAGGTCTTAGTGGCCAGGGAGCTGTCATTGTGAGAAGCTCATGAGAGGTCTTAGTAGGGTCCTAAAACATGGTTGTCTTAATTCTGCCTGCTGGGATCAGAACTCCATGCTTAGGACAGGCTGAGGGATTCCTGCACCCCACAGGAACTGGAGTTAGGGAGCACTGTGAGACCTGCCCCTGATTCTTGTGAGCTTTATGATCGCAACCTAACAGGGTCTAAATGCTGAGGAAGTACAGGCAATCACCGAAGGCAACTATGTTTGGAATAAGGATCATAAAGGTTGTGGGCTGTGCTCTCCATCTCCTAAGAAAACCATAGCACCACCTGGCATCCTGGTGATGTATTACAACATATTGTCATCAAGAGCAAGGACTTCTGTTTATTTAGCCATGAGGAAGAGTTTGGCTTTGCTCAGGGTCTACTTCAAGACCTAAGCTCTGAGATAAGATTATTTGAAGCAAAGGAGGCAGTGAGGTGGAAAAATGAGGATAAGGAAATGAACAAGAAGAAAGAACACATGAGGAGGAGCCAAAAGAAAAATTCAGGCAATATGAGAAACCAAAACACAGGAACTCCCTCAAGGGACCATAAAGCAACCATTGCAGAAGACTCCACCTATAAAGAATTAATAGACTTGACAGAAAGGGAATTTAAAATATGGATGATAAAGACATTAAAAGGAATGGACGAGAAAATAGAAAGACAGAACCAAAACTCAGACAAGAAATATGTAGAATATAGAAAGAATATGGCTGAGCTTAAGGAAATGACAGAGACAATCAGGGAATATAAAGATGCAGTAGTGAATCTCAAAAATAGACCATGGAGAAGAAAGAACCTCAGAGCTAGAGGACAAAGTTTTCGAGTTAACTAAAGTAGTCAAAGAGGCAGAAAAGAAGAGAGAGAAAGCATAACAGATACTTGGAGAAATATGAGACTCCATGAAGCATTCAACCATAGAATAATTGGGATTCCTGAAGGGGAAGAAGATTTTCCCCAAAGTAATGGAAGCCCTACTGCAGACGATCATAAATAAAAGCTTCCCCAGTTTTAGTAAAGACCCCAACACACTCCGTTCAGATGGATATTGAACCCCAGGTCATCTCTACTCAAACAAATCCTCTTTAAGACACATTGTAATGAACCTGTCCAAAGTCAAGAGGAAAAAAAAATTCTACAAGCAGCCAGGAGTAAGCGCCAAAGACCAAATGAGGCACAGTCATTAGGATGACAGCAGACTTTTCAACTGAACCCTTCTAAGCCAGAAGAGTATGGTCACTCACCTTCAACATTCTTAAAACAATTTTCAGTCCAGAATTCTGTACCCTGCTAAACTAAGCTTCAAAAGTGATGGAGAAATAAACTGTTTTGTGCATATGCAAGTGCTGAGGAAATTTGCCACAACAAGACCAGGAAACACTTAGACCTATTCTCAACCCTGACCATCACAATGGATCACCAGCAAAGTAAATGCCCAGAAGCTAAAAGTAAAAATTTAGCTTCCACAATGGTACAAAGGATAAAATTACACAACGGACTTTCACAAAATAAGATGAATAGAACACCACCACACTTACCAAATCTCTCAAAAAAAAAAAAAAAAGTCAATGGACTAAATGTACCACTGAAGAGGCACAGATTGGCTGATTGGATAAAAAAGCACAACCCATCCATATGCTATCTCCAGAAGCAACACCTAGCCTTAAAGGATAAATCAAAACTCAGGGTTAGGGGATGGAAAACAGTAAATCAGAAGAAAGGAAGGGTTGCAATCTTATTTTCAGATATAAGCAGATTTAAAGAAACTAAAATTAAGAAAGACAAAGACACTTTATACTGGTCAAAGGAACAATACAACAAGAAGATATTTCAGTTTTAAATATTTATGTACCCAACTTAAATGCTCCCAGATTTGCAAAACAGACCTTAATGGGTCTGAGCAATATGATATCCCATACCACCATAATAGCCAGGGACTTTAACACCCCTCTGAGAACTAGACAGATCTTCTAAACAGAAACTAAACAAAGTTACAAAGGACTTAAATGTGACCCTAGAACAAATGGGATTAATAGACATATAAAGAACACACCATCCAAAGCTAAAGAATAGATGGTTTTTCTCATCAGCCCATGGTATGTACTCTAAAATCAACCACATCCTAGAATACAAATTAAACCTCAGTGAAACTAAAAGAATAGAAATTATACCTTATATCTTCTCAGACCACAAGACAATAAAGGTGGAACTCAACTCCAACAAAAATGTTTATCCCCACACAAATACTTGGAAATTAAACAACCTTATGCTGAATGATATTTGGGTTCAGGAAGAGATAAAAGAGGAAATTGTTAAATTCCTCAAACATAACAACAATGAAGACACAAGTTACCAAAACCTCTGCGATACAGCAAAAGCAGTCTTAAGAGGAAAATGTATTGCATATATGCTTATATTTGAAAAACAGAAAGAGAACACATCAACAAACTCATGAAACATCTTATGGAATTGAAAAAAGAAGAACAATCTAATCCCAAACTCAGCAGAAGAAAAGAAATAACCAAAATTAAATCAGAGATTAATAAAACTGAAAACAGAAGAACCATTCAGAAAATTAACAAATCAAAAAGTTGGTTTTTGAAAAAAATAAATAAAATTGATAAACCTTTGGCCAGATTAGAGACTAGAGACAGAAAAGTAAAATCTCTAATAACCTCAAGCAGAAATGATAAAGGGGAAATAACAACAGATGCCACAGAGATACAAGAGATCATCTCTGAGTACTACAAGAAACTCTATGCCCAGAAATTTGACAATGTGGAGGAAATGGATCAATATCTGAAATCTCACCCACTCCCTAGACTTAATAAAGAAGGAATTGTTCTCTTGAACAAACCAATTTCAAGAACTGAGATCAAAGAAACAATAAAAATTCTCCCAACCAAAAAAAGCCTTGCTCCAGATGGCTTCACACCAGAATTCTATCAAACCTTTAAAGAAGAGCTTATACCCATATTGCAGAAATTATTCCAAAAAATTGAGAAGGAAGGAGTCTTCCCTAACATGTTCTATGAAGCAAACATCACCCTAATACCCAAAGCAGGAAAAGACCTAACTAAAAAGGAGAATTTCAGAAGAATTTCACTAATGAATATAGATGCAAAAATTCTCAATAAAATTCTAGCCAATAGATTACAGCTACACATTAAAAAAAATAATTCAACATGATCAAGTAAGTTTCACCCCAGGGATGCAAGTCTGTTTAACATACTCCAGTCCATAAACATAATTCACCATATTAATAGAAGCAAAAACAAAGATCATATCATACTCTCAATAGATGCAGAAAAAAAAAATTGATGAAATTCAGCATCCTCTTCTAATTAGAACACTTAAAAATTTAGGCATAGGTGGCACATTTCTTAATCTGATCGAAGCCATCTACAACAAACCCACAGCTAATATTATACTGAATGAAGTTCCACTTAGAACTGGAACCTGACAAGGTTGTTCCCTATCTCCACTACTGTTCAACATAGTGCTGGAAGTTCTAGCCAATACTGTTAGTCAGGAGAAGAAAAGAAAGGGCATCCAAATGGGGACAGAGGAGGTCAAACTCTCACTCTTTGCTGATGATATGATCTTATACTTAGAGAACCGCAAATACTCAACCACAAGTCCCCTGGAAGTGATATAAAAAACAAAAAACACATTGATGTCTCAGGATATAAAATCAATGTCCACAAATCAGTAGCCTTCATATATGCCAACAAAGCCAAGATGAGAAGATAATCAAGGACATGATACTCTTCACAGTAGCTTCAAAAAAAATGAAATACCTACGAATGTACATAACAAAAGAGGTGAAGGGCCTCTACAAAGAAAATTATAAAACCCTAAGAAAAGAAATAGCAGAAGATATTAACAAATGGAAGAACATACCATGCTCATGTCTGGGAAGAATCAACATTGTCAAAATGTCTATACAATCCAAAACAATCTACAGATTCAATGCAATATTAATTAAAATACCATCCTCATAATTACAAGATTTTAAAAAATAATTCTTTGTTTTGTATGGAACCAGAAGAAACCCCATATAGCCATGGCACTTCTTAGTAATAAAAACAAAGCTGGGGGCAGTGCCTGTGGCTCAAAGGAGTAGGGGACTGACCACATATGCCAGAGATGGTGGGTTCAAGCCCAGCCCTGGCCAAAAACTCCAAAAACAAACAAACAAACAAAAAAACAAAACAAAACAAAAGCTAGGGTTGTCACCCTACCTGACTTTCAGCTATACTACAAGGGCATAGTGATCAAAACAGCATGGTATTGGCACAAAAATAGAGACATTGACATTTGGAACTGAATAGAAAACAATGAGATGAAACTAATATCTTACAGCCACCTGATCTTTGATAAACCAAACAAGAACATACACTGGGGAAAAGAATCTCTATTAAATAAATGATGTTGGGCAAACTGGATAACCACATGTAAAAGACTGAAACTGGATACTCACCTCTCACCAGTTACAAAAATTGACTCAAGATGGATGAAAGATTTAAATCTAAGGCATGAAACAATAAAAGTCCTCAAAGTAAGTGTGGGAAAAACACTTGAATATATAAGTGTGAGGAAAGATTTTACAAAGAAGACTTTGTCACAATTGCAACAACAAAAATAAACAAATGTGACTTAATTAAACTGAAAAGCTTCTGTATAGCTAAAGAAATAACAACCAAAGCAAACAGACAACCTTCAAAATGGGAAATATATTTACATATTATGAATCAGACAAAAGATTGATAACTAGGATCTACAGAGAACTCAAATTAGTCAACAACAACAACAAAAAGACCCAACAAGTCCATATATCACTGGGCAAGAGAGATAAATAGAACCTTCTCTAAAGAAGATAGATAAATGGCTAAAAAACATGAAAAAATGCTCATCATCCCTAACCATCAGAGAAATGCAAATCAAAACTACCCTGAGATATCACCTAACCCCATTAAGAATGGCCTACATCACAAAGTCTCAAAGTTGCAGATGCTGGCATGGAGGAGGGAATACTTTTACACTGCTGGTGGGACTGCAAATGAATAGTCCTTTGGAAAGGAAGTATGGAGAATACTGAAAGAACTCAAATTAGACCTCCCTTTTGATCCTGCAATACCGTTACTAGGCATCTACCCAGAAGAAAAAAAATCCTTTATCATAAGAACACTTAAAGTAGATTGTTTATCACAATTCAATTTACAATCACTAAAATGTGAAAACAGGCTAAATGCCCACCAACCCAGGAATGGATTAACAAGCTGTGGTATATGTATTCCATGGATACTATTCAGCCACTAAAAAAGATGGAGACTTTACATCTTTTGTATTAACCTGGATGGAGGTGGAACACATTCTTAGTAAAGCATGATAGGAATGGAGAAGTAAGAATCCAATTTACTCCATTCTAATATGAAGGCAGTAGATGATCTAATACAAGAGTGGGTGGTAGGGGAATGAGGAAGTGGGAGAAGGGAGGAGGGAAGGGGATGGGGGTCACAGTATATGGCACAGCTTTTGGGGGCGGGACACAATTATAAGAGGGACTTTATCTAACAAATGCAATCAATGTAACACATTCTTTATACCCTAAATAAATCTCAAACAATAAAAATAAATTAATTAATTAAATGAAATATAAATTTTTTTTAAAGTTTGATAAAATATTCCCCTAAATTGTACAAGAAAAGAGACAGGGACCATTGATAAGACATGGTGTATAATGTTAATCAGAGTTGGCTTCTTTCTCTTCTACTTCACCAGGGCTGGACTCTCCTCAGTTTTAGCTTCTCCATTTTCTGCAGGTAAATCTTCTTTAGTTTTTTGGTTAGCCACTTTGTCCTGTTTTCCTTTTGTCCCATTTTTCTGTTTTGGTTGCACTTTTTGTCTGAAGATTTATCCTTTGCTGCCACCTTTTTGAACTTCATTGCCACTTTTAAAGAGCAGGTTTTGCTGAGAATTGTGTGGAACTCCTCTTGGGGTTTTCCTTTATTGTGCCTTTGGCTGAGCTGACCTTCCTCTTCAGCATCTTGGCAGTGAGGAGGATATATGCAGGATGCCTGCAGGTGGGCTGAGAGTCTTCATGAAGCTGGACTGACTAGCTGCTCTCAAGATATTTTATAATTTTCTTTTTGATTGTTCCTTTGATCTAATGCATGTTCAAAAATGTGATTTTTAATATCTGCATATTTTGTGGATTTTCTACTTGTCCTTCTGCTATGATTTCTAGTTCTATTCCATAATGATCCAGAAAAGTTACTCAGTATAATGCTAATCTTTTCCTTTTTCTTCCAGTTTTTTTTTTTTTTTTTGGCCAGGGCTGGGTTTGAACCCACCACCTTTGGCATATGGGGCTGGCACCCCACTCTTTTGAGCCTCAGGCACCACCCAATGCTAATCTTCTCAAGTTTATTAAAACTTGTTTTGTACTTGACATATGATGTATCTCAGACAAAGATCCATAAGGGCTTAAGAAGAATGTGTAATCTGGTGCTGTTGGACAAAATGTTTTGTATATATGTTAGGTCTATTTGGTCTTTAGTGTTATTCAAGTCCTCTGTTTCCTCATGAATCTTCTGTTTGAATGTTCTGTCTATAATTGAAAGTGCAATGTTAAAATCTCCTACTATTATTGTATTATAATTGTCTATCTCTTCGGTTCTATCAGTGTTTGCTTTATACATTTAAGTGCTATAATGTTGAGTGCATACATATTTATAATTATAATATCTTCTTTGTGAATTGACAAGGAAGATATAATAATATTTGTTACATAATATTCTTCATCTTGTAAGGGAATGAAATGACAAGCTAAAGGGTAGGAGAAAATGTTTTCAAAATATATATCTGACAAAACTGAATTAAAAATATAAATCAATAAGAAAACTGGCAAAAAATTTGAAAAGATACTTCCCTAAAGAAGATATACAGACGGCAATAAGCACATCAAGATATTCAACATCAGTATTCATTAGAAAAATGCAACTTAAAACTATAATAAGATACCACTACACACATTTTAGAATGGTTAAAATTAAAAAAGTAACTATATCAAGTATTGGGAAAGATCTGTAGGAACTGAAATTCTCATATAATGTTCTTGAAAATGTTAAAGTGTACAAAAGCTTTGGAAAACAGTTTGTTAGTTTCTATTTTCCTTTTCCTTTTCTTTTCTTTTTTCCTTTTGTTTAAGAGACAGGAGTCTCACTATGTTCTCCAGGTTGACCTTAAACTCCTGGGATCTAAGGATCCTCCTGTATTACACCTCCCCCCTCATCAAGTGTCTGGGATTAGAGGAACATACCACTAGACCTGGCTGGTACTTTCTTAAAAGTTAAACATGAACTATAGTGTAAATGTCTTAACATAACAAATAAATAAGTGAAAGTGAGGTGATGGTTATGTTAATCAGTTTGATGTAATGATGTAAGCATTCCACATTGTATATCAAATCAGCACATTGAACCCCATAAATGTACACAGTTATGATTTAATAAAAAAAAGTTAAACATGTATTTCTTGTACAATACAGTCATTCAACTGTTAGCTATTCATGCAAGAGAATAAAAGTATATGTTCATACAAATGTTTCTCCAATGTCTCTAGCAGCTTTATTTGTATTATTTAAAGTCTGGAAAGAATACAAATGTCATCATCAGGTGATTAGAGTAGCAAATTATTGTACACACATAAAATGAAATTCCATTCACCAATAAAAGAAAACAAACACTAAAACATGTGTAAATCTCAAAATAATTATGTTGACTGAAAGAAGTTATTCATACCAAAGAAGGAGTACATACTATATGATTCTATCTATATTAAATTCTATGAAATGCAGACTAGACTACAGTGACAAAACAGATGAGTTGTTGGTTGGAGGGAATGAGAGTAAGAGAGAAATGACAAGGAGACACAAAGAAATTTGAGGATTTTTATATATTATCTTGATTGTTGTGATAGCTTCACTGGTTTTTATAAATGTCAGAGTTTATAAAATTGTGCATCTTGAATACAAGAAGTATATTACATGTCCATTATACCTCATTAAAACTGTAAAGACTTTTACATCAGAAAGTATTGGGACTTTAAAACAATTTATTATTAAACAATTGAATGACAATTAAACTATAAACAGAAATTAAACGATGTTGAAAAAAATATATAATCAAACCATGAAATATTCCATCTATAAGATATATTTAGGGCAGTAATCAGAGGATAATTTATAGCCATAAACATTATATTACTAAACAGAGAAAAATAACTTACTTAAAAATAATACAATGCCCCCAAAAAGTACCAGAAAGAAAATAATTACTCTAAATACATGCATGAATAGTTGAGATAGAAAATAGGAAACTGGTAAATCTAAAAGATGAATTAAAAATCTCAAGTTTTTAAAAAAGTCAACAATGGGACAGCTCCTGTGGCTCAAAGAGTAGGGCCCCGCCCCATATGCTGAGGGTGGTGGGTTCAAACCCAACCCTGGCAAAAAAAAAGAGTCAACAATGTAGATAAAATAGCAGGTAATTTAATATATATTAATATGTATAATTAAATTATATATGTGTATGTGTATATAAATAAATATATATTCATATATAATAAGAATTGACAAGGAGGAGGTATCCACTGACCTAGAAGAAAGTCTTTTAAAAATTAGGACACTAGTTTCCTGACATCTATACAACTAAATTGAGTGGAAGGAGTGGTGAGTTCAGAGGCAGTTCACTGATTATAAGTTTGTATATAGTTTGACATTTGGAACATGTTAATATTTTATTATACATATTTAAAGAACACAATTGAATCAACCAGAGGGAAAGAATATTTATATCATTGCCAAGTATCTTCCAAGAAATTACTTAAAAAATAACTTTATAATAGAGAAATTTAGCTTATAATATTTTAGCAAAATGATCAAATTTAACACTATCAATAAAGGACAAACAAACGTGGCCCCCATTATGTATTTCACTGACAAAACTAAGAATCACTGAAGTAGTATTTCTGCCAAGAATGCATTAACTGAATCTAATCCACAAGAGTCATCAGCCAAACCTGAACTGTGGAGAATTCTAAAAAATAACTAGTCTGTAGTCTTTAAAAATGTCAATGTTGTACAAAGAAAGAGGAAACTATTCAAGGTTAAAAAGACATGGCAAATAAATGCATGGGGTGATGTGTTGAATCCTAGTCTATAAAACATAATTACTGTAAAGGGTACTATTAGAATAATAGAGGAAATACAATAGATAAATAGATAAATACAATATAAATTGTAGACTGGATGATAGTATTATATAAATGTTAAATTCCCTGCTAAAGAACTATCCTGTGCTTATGTCAGAGAACATCTTTTTCTTAAGGAAATAATAACGAATGAGTAAACAATCATCTTGTGACATTTTTAGTAACAAATGACTGAGAAAGAGAATAATAAAGTAAATATGGCAAAATGTTAATAATGAGAATAAGCATATATGGAAACTCATGTACTATTCTTGCAACTTTTCTTTGATTTGGCAACTGTGACAAAACAAATACTTAAAAAATTATAATCATACCACTCCCATAACAAGTCCTGATGCCCAATTTAAATCCCAATTCCTTTATTTCTTAGTACTTCTTAAATCCCAGTACCAACCATTTATTTATAATGTTTATTATGAATCTCTCTGTATAAAAATATAAGCTCTCAGGGACAAGACTCTTCGCTGTTTTGTACCATGAGGTAATTCTGAATTTCTAGAACTGTGCCTGGCATTTAGTAGATGTAAAATAAATACTCTTGAATAAATTAAAAATATTATAATTGGATAAAATGATATCTAGAGTCAAACTGCCTGTGTTCATTCTTTACTATTAATAAAACTATTACTATATACCACTCAGTAACCCAGGCAACTTACAAAACTATCCTAGAAATCCATTCCTAGACCAGGCATACTCAAACTACAGCCCACAGGCCACATGCAGCCCGCCTAGGACTTTTATCAGGCCATTTATTGGGTGTTTTTGCTGCCACCGCCTGTCCTGCTTAGCAGCCGACTAGTCCCAGGGCCTGCAGTCTGGCCCTCCAATGGTCTGAGGGACAGTGAACTGACCTCCTGTTTAAAAAGTTTGAGGACCCCTGTCCTAGACAGTACTTACTTCAAAGAGATATGGGCCTCCCATATGCCATTTTGATATCAGCAGAAATGGTCGAGTAGAGCATTCCTTGGGTCTATTTCTAGACACACACACATACACACAAGAATCTGGCAAAAACTCTGAGAATCAACTTTTTGGAATTCTGGGATTTTACCAAAAGCTTATAGCAATCAGGTAAACACGTAATAAAAAAAAAATGTTTAAAATTTTTAAGAGAGTTTTATGACTTTTTTTACTTACTCTGGTAAATAAAAATGCCCCATTCTCCAGCTTGGTGGCAGCTTAAAGACAATAGCCAGCTCTTCCAGTATGTACAAAGTAATAGAGAGAGCAGAATAGACCTTATTCTCAAACTGTTGTGGTTTTTGATTTGATGTGTCTGGTAGATCTTTGAAGAACTGTCTCAAAGAGCTTTCCTTGGGCAGTGCCTGTGGCTCAAAGGAGTAGGGGGCTGGCCCCATATGCCAGAGGTGGTGGGTTCAAACCCAGCCCTGGCCAAAAACTGCAAAAAAACAAAAAAGAGCTTGCCTTTGTGTCACCTATCTAGAACACTCCTAAGGTTAAGGCAATTACCTGGAGAGAATTTTTTGAAAACATGTAAAGGCAAATGTATAGCTTCTTCTTTACAAGGAAAGCAATCACAATTGGGGAAAACAATAGGCTAAAAGCCTGGGGGAGAAAGGATGGGAAATGAGGTATTTTGAAGAATAAGTGCTTGGAAAAAGCTCCCATGTTTTCCTGGAAATATATTAATAGAAGGTCATGCACATAACCAGGGTGGGCACATGCTCATAAAATACATTAGGGGGCCCTAATCTCTTACCTCTTGCTTTTCCTCAGGCTGTGTCTGGTTTAGTGTTGAAGGTATATACTAATACAAAATGAGAGTCTATCTGCAAAGACTGGAAATTTTTTTTCTTTTGGTTCCAGGTATTTAAGGGAATTCTGTCAAATCACTG
Source organism: Galagoides demidoff (assembly GCA_963574575.1). NCBI lineage: Eukaryota > Metazoa > Chordata > Mammalia > Primates > Galagidae > Galagoides > Galagoides demidoff. Next base: position 45,975 of record CAUYQV010101766.1, read on the forward strand.
GCTGACCACTTTTCCAATGGAATAGAGACTTCAATGATCGCACACAACCAAAAATGCATACTTTACAAAACTAGTTCAGAAAAGTCGCTGAACAACCACACAACCAAACAGCAAATGTTATACAATTAGCAGCAACAACCAACCCTGAGAAGGTAGGGTGGGAAAAGAATCTGATTTCTAAAATTACCCCATTATAATGTTTAAAATTTCCAGTTTTCAACAACAGCAACAAATATGAAGCATGCAAAGAAACAAAAGCCTGTGGCCCCTATATAGGAAAAAAAGAAATTTAAAGAAACTATCCCCAGGAAGCCCCATCCCTGGGACTTTAAATCACCTATGTTAAATACACTCAAAGAGCTAAAGAAAACCATGCACATATAACCAAAAGGAACCATAAGAATGGAGGAATATTAGTAAATATAGACATATACATTATACATACATACACATGTGCATGCACATAGAATAAAGAGACAAAAATCATAAAAGTGAATCAAATAGAAATTTTGGAGTTAAAAAGCGCAATAACAGAAATTGGAAATGAACAAGGCTTTAGAGATCTGTGGGATGCCATCAAGCATATTCACATATGCATAATAAATTCTCAGGAAAGGAGATAGAGGAAGAGGCCAAAAGAATAAAGAAATACAGATAAAAAGTCTCAAATTTGATGAAAAACATAAATCTATACATCCAAGAAGCTCAATGAAAGTAGGATAAATTAAAAGAGACATACACCAAGACTTATTGTAGTCAGATAGTTGAAAGACAAAGAGTCTTGCAAGTAGAAGAGAGAGTGATTTGGCACATACAAAGGATCTTCAATAAAATTAACAACTTATTTTTCATTAAAAGTCAGAGAGAAAAAAACGAAAAAAACAAAAAACAACAACAACAAAAAGTCAGAAAGGTCAAAATGCTGAAAGAAAAAATAAAACTCTATTAACCAAGAATGCTATATCTAGAAACATGATCCTTGAAGTATGTAAGAGATTTAAGACATCCTCTGATAAAAATTAAGAGAGTTTGTGGTTAGGAGACCTGCCCTACAAAAAGTGCTAACAAGAGTCATTCAGGTTGAAATGAAAGGAAAACAGACAGTGATATAAATCCATATGCTTGGATAACACTCATAAAGGCAACCACATAGGTAAATATGAAAGTCAGTATTATTATATTTTTTGAAACTCCTTTTTTTCCTCTATGATTTATAAGACAACTTCATAAAAAAATCATATATCTATATTGATGAGCACACAATATAGAAAGATGTAACTTGTGGCAATAACATAAAGGAGAATGGAGTTATATAGGAGCAAAGTTTTCATATACAAATGAAATTAAGCTGGTATTAACTCTAACCATATTGCTTGAAATTAAAATGTTAATTGCCATCTCCAATGCAACCATTATGATAATAACTTAAAAAATAAACTAAATAAGAAAGGAATCAAAAGATACATTAGAAAAAATATATTAAATATAAAGGAAGGAAGAAATGGAAGAACAGAAAAATAGTAAAAGTCTTTTCCTACCAATAATTATATTATATGTAAATGGATTAAAATGTCAAATTAAAGGGCAGATATAGGAAGAATGATTTAAGAGGAGCTGTGGTATCTACAAAATATTTAATTTAGATCCAAATATAGAAATAGGTTGAAAGTGAAAGGATGGAAAAATATATCCCATGCAAATAGTAACAAAAAGTAAGAGACAAAAATAGACCTTAAAATAATGATGGTGATGAGAAATGAAGAACATTATATAATAATGAAAGAGCCAATCCATCAACAAGATATAAGAATTATATGGCTTTTCTAATTCAGGCCTAGCAGAATGGCTCCCCCAAAGAAGGATGGTGAGAAGTAGAAGGGCCATTCTGCCATCAATGAGGTGGTGACCTGAGAATACACCATCAACATTCACAAGTGCATCAATGGAGTGGGCTCCAAGAAACATGCCCTTTGGGAGCTCAAAGAGATTCAGAAATTTGCCTTGAAGGAATGGGGGCTCCAGATGTGACACTGATACCAGGGTCAACAAAGCTGTCTAGGCCAAAGGCATAAGAAATGTCCATTACCCTATACACATGTGGTTGTCCAGTCAGTATAATGAGGATGATGATTCACCAAACAAGCTCTATACTTTTGTTACCTATGCACCTGTTACCACTTTAAAAAATCTACAGATAGTCAGCGTGGATGAGAACTAACTGGTGATTGTCAGATACACCAAATAAAGTTATAAAACCACACACAAACCACAAAAGAATTATATGCTAGAGTCCCAAAGTATATGAAATAACAACTGTCAAGTTGAAGGAAGAATTAGACAGTTTAGTAATAATACTTGGCTATCTCAATATACCACTTCTAATAATGGATAGAATAATAGGACATAAAACACTTCATCAACATTATAAAACAACTGGACCAAAAAGAGACCTCCATAAAATGCTCCATCTAACAGTATATATATTCTTCTGAAGTCCACATGGAACATTCTCTAGTAAATACCATAAGATTAGCAACAAAACAAGTTTTAGTAAGTATAAAAATAATGAAATATACAAAGTATTTTCTTCAACCACAATAGACTAAAATTAAAAATCAGTGACAGAGTGCAGCACCTGTGGCTCAGTGAGTAGGGCCCCACATACCAAGGTTGGCAGGTTCGAACCTGGCCCTGGGCAAGCTGTAACAAAAAAATAGCTGGGTGTTGTGGCCAGTGCCTGTAGTCGCAGCTACTTGGGAGGCTGAGGCAAGAGAATCGCCTAAGCCCAAGAGCTGAAGGTTGCTATGAGCTGTGACACTATGGCCACTCTACCAAGGGTGACAAAGTGAGACTCTATCTCTTAAAAAAAAAAAATCAGTGACAGAAGCAAATTTGGCAAATTTACAAATATGTGGAAATCAAACAACATGTCTCAAAGAAGAAATCACAAGAGAAATTTTAGAACTCTCTAATATGGATTTAAAAAAAATCACAACAAATGTATGGGATATAGCAAAAACAGTGCTCAGAAGGAAATTTGTAGTTTTATACATCTACACTAAAAAAGAATCAAATCAAATCACCTAACTGTATATTTTGATGAACTAGGAGGAGAAAAAAGAACAAATTAAACCCAAAACAAGCATAAGCAAGGAAATAATAAAGATTATAGTGGAGGTAAATGAAATAGAGAATAAGAAAACAACAGAGAAAATGAACAAACTACAAAATTGATTCTTTGAAAAATAAATCAACAAAATTGACAAAATTCAAAATTTAACCAAAAAAGCAAAAGAGGGAGATGATTCAAATTATTAAATCAGTAATAAAAGAGGGAACATTACTACTGACTGTACAGAAAGGGATTATAAAGGAATAATATAAATAATTGTATGCTAATAAATTTGATAATGTAAATGAAATGGATAAATTTCTAGAAAAACACAAACTACCAAAAACTAACATATGAATAAATATAAAGCATAGACATTTAGATTAATGGAATAGAACTTAGGGTCCAAAAATAAACTCATACACCTATAGTTAATCAACTTTGCCAAGGGTCTCAAGACCACTCAGTGGGGAAAGAGTATTATTTTCAACAAATGGCTCTGCGAAAATAGATATCTAATGCAAAATAAAAAATTTAGACTACTCACACCATACATAAAGTTAATTTAAAATGATAAAAGAAGTTGGATGAGACTTTTCCAAACTGCTTATGGAAGCAACACACTGTATCCTATGATAAAATTAATGTACACAATTATGATCTAATAAAAAAAAAGAAAAAAGAGAAAATGATAAAAGACTAAATGTAACCACTAAAAATGTAATAACTCATTTTTAAACAAGGTGTAACTCTTCGTGACCTTGGATTTGGCAATGGATTCTTAGATATGAGAATCTTATAATCTTAGCTATGAGAATCCAGCAAAACCACAAGCAACAAAAGAAAAATATTGTACTTCATGAAATTAAAAAAAATGTGTATAAAGAACACTGTCTAAAAAGTGGAAAAACAATCAGTAAACTGAGAGAAATTACTTGTAAAACATATATTCTATAAGGAGGTTCCTGTGAATTAAATGTGTCCCTCCTCTCCCAATTCATATGTTGAAATCCTATCCCCCAAGTGATGGTATTAGGAGGTAGGGCCTTTGGGAGAGGCTTAGGGCATGAGGGCAGAGCCATAATGAATGGAATTAGCACATTTATAATAGAGGCCTAAAAGAACTCCCTCATCTCTTCTATGTATAACATGCTGACTAGATGGTCATCTATGAATCAGGGAGTGGGCCCTCAGTGGACTCTGTATCTGCTGGCACCTTGACTTTGGACTTCCCAGCCTCCACAATAGTGAGACATAAATTTCTGTTGTTTATAAGCCACCCAGCCTACAGTACTTTGCGATACCATCCCCAAACAGATTAAGCCAGATCCGATCCAGTCCTAAAATATACTACGAAGAACTCTTAAAATTCAACAAAAATACGCACAACCCAATTTTTTTAAATGGGCAAAAGACTGGAATAGACATTTCTCCTAAAAGATATACAAAAAGATATAGGGGGCAGCACCTGTAGCTCAGTGAGTAGAGTGCCGGCCCCACATGCTGAGGGTGGCAGGTTCAAACCTGGCCCTGGTAGAACCGCAACAAAAAAATAGCCAGGCTTGTGGCAGGCTCCTGTAGTCCCAGCTACTCCGTAGGCTGAGGCAAGAGAATTGCCTAAGCCCAGGAGCTGGAGGTTGCTGTGAGCTGTGACACCAGGCACTCTACCGAGAGCCACAAAGTGAAACTGTCTCTTAAAAAAAAAAAAAAAAGATATAGACAACACATGAAAAGAGAATCAGAATCTTGATTCTGCATATCAAAAATACATATGATAAATGCATATCAAAACCATAGTGAGACACCACCTTGGGTCTAGTAAAACAGCTATAATTTGATAAAAAAATATGTTGAGAAGGATGTGGAGAGATCAGATGCTGATACTTCTATACATCACCAGTAGGAATATAAAATGGTAGAGCCACCGTGGAAAGCATTTTGTCAGTTCCTCAAAAAGCTAATGGTAGGAGTATAGCATGACCCAGAAACTTCACTGCTAGGGCTATATCCAGGATAACTATAAACACTTCAAACAAAAGCATTCCTATACAATAGCCACAGCAGAATTATTCAAAATACCCCAAAAGTGCAAATAACCGAAATGTCCATTAACTAATAAATGAATAGACAAGCATATAGTCACCATACGAAAATATGGCATATCCATGCAATGAAATACAATATGTAATTTAGCCCTAAAAATAATGCAATATCAATATATGATACTCTATGGAAACACTTTGAAAACATCACTGTAAGCAAAAGAAGCCTGACATGAAAGGTTATCTATTTGTATGATTCCATTTATATGCAATAAACAGAATAGGCAGATACAGAAAGCTGCCAGGGGTTGAAGGGAGGGCAGAATGTGGAGTGACTGCTTAATGTGTATGGGCTTTTTCAGGAGGAGTGGACAGAAATATTATGAAATAAGACAGTGATAACGGTTGCATAATATTATGAATGCACAAAAAGGCCCTAAGTTATACACATTAAAATGGTAAACTTTATGTTATGTGAATTTTATATCAATTTTTTAAGAGCTATGGGAAGCTTGAATATGATAACACATTTAAACTTTTCAACATAGGGTCTTTCAAAATGTATGCTCAATAAATACTGACATAAAGTCCCAACTGGGCTTTAAGACAGCCTCCTCCTCTCATTGGTCAGGGGAAGTCTCATCTGCTCAGCAACCCTCTCCCATTGGCTGAATCCTTGGTACTGAGGCTTTGCAAGATGACATGGGTCTTCCAGGCAATGTAGATGGAGGAAGTAGGAGGTTTATGGCTAAAACTCCAGTTACGGTTCTGAGTCCCCACGACCTGACTGAGCTTGATCAAGCATTTATTTCAAAAGATGGACTCTTGGTTGGTGGGAAAGGTCCTAAGTAGGCATTAAACGGGGCTGACTTACAGCCCTGCCCCTAACTTTTGTGCCGCCTTAGGTCAAGTGCCTTCTGGATAATGCCTACTGCTGGGATAAAATGGAAGTGAGGACCCAGGGATCACAGTATCTGTGATTCAAGGGCCTAAGGAATGCACAGCGGGAGGCAGTGCCCTTGTCCCCACAGAAACCATGCCACGGCTGACCTGCAGCCGGGAAGGCCCCGCCTCGCGTGGCCCCAGGCCCCCACCAGCTTCCCAGCAGGCGGTGCTCACCGTCCAAAAGCTTCCCCCAGAAACTCCGTGCCCCACGGATCCAGGCGCGTCCTGCCCCCATTCCTGCCTAGGAAAGTGGGTGGTACACCCTCAGAAGTCATGGAACTTTCTGGAAGGTCCAGGGCTCCGCCCCTCATAGCCAGCCAGGGGGCGGGGAAGAGCCCCAGGAGGCGGGTTGGGGGCGTGGCGATTGTGTGTGGCTAACGTTGCAGGGAGGAGCCGTTGTCGGTTATTTTCCGGAAGGTGGCCACAGGCTTGGGTCGATTCTTTGAGATGCCTCTGGGCTGACTTCCAGTTGACAGATTGGCTGATGGGGATACCCCAGGAGGATCAGAGTTGCCGTGAGGATGCAGGACACCCCTTGAGGCCTGGGGTGTGGAGAACTAGGGTGCCCTTTCGCTTGCCCCACGTGGGTTTCAGAAGTGCCAGATGAAGTGCTCCCCCTCACCCCGCGCTGCCCTCCGCGGTAGTGTCCGCGAGCCCGCAGGGAATGGGCGGCTTAGCAGGAGTCTAGGCCTCTTGTGAGCTCTTCCCCACTTACCTGGAGCCTCACTTCCTGGGCTTCTCCCCTCTGTTCCCCTCACCTCTGTATTTTCTCTTCTCATGGAAGGAGGATTCCGTTACCCCACCCCAAGGAGGAGAGTCTCCCAAGTGCTGTGAAAAGAGCCCAGAACTCCAAGGACAAGTACGTGCCTGCCCGCTGCCCAGTACCTCCCAAGCCTCACTGACGTGCAATGAGCGGGTATTTTCCTGCTTGGCCGCCTCCTCAGTCCTGCATTGCCCCTCCCTCCCTCCCTCTTGTCATTGGTGAAGATTTGGGGTGGGTGGAGCTCCATACCTGCGATCTAAACACCTTATTGTCAAGTCCAGGGGCTCTTGTGTGTGAGCATGACCTCTCTTTATGAAAAGTGACAAAATTATGCGTAATTCAGAATTCTTGAGAGTACGGAAGTGATGATGTGAACGTCTTTTGAAAACAGATGAGTCACAATAAGTAACAGTGATTTTGTTTTCCCTGCTGCTTTATTTGTGTCAAGTTTCTTCTAATTTTTTTTTCACAGCAATGATTACTGCCCATGATCATCAAGCAAGTTATAATAGAACATGGAAGCAGTCTGTCCACACAGCCATTGTCTAGGAACTGGGAAGCACCCTTCAGGAGGGGAGGATGCGTCCGTGGGACTTTGCCCAGGCTTCCCAGCTTTGCCTGAGCTTTAGCTTTCTGGAAAAGGATCTGCTAGTAGGATCTGGGACTTTGGGTAACCTGCACCACACCCCAGAATATCCTGTACTCTACCTTCGGGGAGATTTGAACTACGAGCAGCAAGAGACAAGTCCATCCCTGGACAGGTCCAAGTTCCCTGGGAGGTCTAGGACCACATGGTTCCTTAAGTGGAGAGAGCTGGCTGTGAGCGGGAATCCTACTCTGAGCTTTGAAGTCAGTAAAGAGGAAGTGAGTCTCCTCCCTTAATCACTCTTCTTTCTCCTTTTTGTCCCAGAGCTCAGCTCTGATCCAAAGGTTTTTCCATTTACCATCAACATGGGAACTTGGCTCTTCACATGGCTGTGTTCTCCTTCTTTTGTGCATTATCTTTTTCCTTAAAACTGCTCTTCTGTGAAAGGCCTGTGGGGCTCAAGGAGCTTGGTCAGTCACCCAGGCACCAGGGAAGTCCTTTATACCTCAGGGAAGAGTGGCAAAATTAAATAAAGGTTCATGTTATTCTTTATTGCCTAGTTGTGTGATTGGTGTAAAGAAGCTGATTAGAAGTAAAGACATGGATCTTGTTTTTCCTTGCCTACCAAACCAGGTGTATTTTTGTTTGTGCTAGGGAGATGAGCAACAAGGAAGACTGTTTCTAAGGGGTATCCTTAGTCCCCACCTCCCCTTTGAATGATGCCCTTTATTAACTTAGATAAGGCCCTGGAACCAGTTTAGTAAACACCTGGCAGAATTTTCCCTGAATATTTACATTGTCATAGAGCAGGAGCTAAAGGAACGAATTTATCTACCTGGATGGCAGGTCATTCAGAAAGATATGAGAAGGGGTAAATAGTGATTCATATATTGCGGTCCTAGAATTTTATTAGTTACTGTTATTGTAACTTTTGTTCTTCCAGTCCTCGAATGAGAGTAAAGGGAGACTTATTAGAGAACAAATTGCTGGTGGCAGGGTAGTAGTATCTTCATTCAAGTGTGAAGAGAGTGATGTTGTCTCATTATGGTCCTGTGCCATGCATGTAGGAAGTGGTGAGAAACTTTCCTGGACCTCTAAATTGTCAGTGAAAATCATAGGAGAATTAACATCCACTTATGGGGACCTCAGAGTTGCCCAGTGTTCCTGCCCTCTGTTCCCTTCTTGCTTTCCTTCTGTCATGGAGACCAGAGCCGATATGGTGAGAGAATAATGGACATCCCTAAGATTTACCAGCAGGGACCCTGGCTAGCTGTTTTTCAGCCCCAGTGGTGATCATATAAAAATCACCACTGATTATGGCTATTGGGTCTTTTAAGGAGCAAGAATGATGGGAGTCTGAACAAACCTAGAGCTAAAATCATCAAGTAATGAACTCTGGAGAACAGGACATGAGAATACCTTATGTGTTCTCTTTCCTCTGTGGAGGATTTATGACTTAAAACTATGCAATAATTTGTAATTGGAACAATAATGCCTGGTGGGGATATTGATGAGCAGAGGAGGGCATATTTGGAGACTTTTGATCTTTTCTAGCCCTGAGACCTAGGGCCTAATATGCATATAATGATCATTACTGTATTGTGTGTTATCAGTGATCCATTACATTAATCATCATCAGCTGGTGACTTCTCAAATCTACAGGTTATTTGTGTGACTATATCGAGCTCTTTAATTTACAAACACAGTAATTCTTTGAGGTAGATAGATACTATAGCCATCTAACATTTGTGGATACTGAAACCAGGAAGAAAACTCAACTTGCTTGAAGGAGGTGGTGTGCAGTGCGTTTGTCTGGCTGGGAAGGGACCCACCCATCCGTACAGTTGTACTTCCTCAGGGCCCACCATCTTACTCGTTCCTTCTATCCAACACCCCACACTTCACAACCAATAACGGTGACATGGGAATTATTTAATGCATAGTTTGTCAGGACAAATTTTAAGGACCTTAAGAAAAGCCTTTTTATTTCTCACCATGTGAAGCTTTAGGACACGCACCGAAAAACTACTAAAAATTTGCTCAATACATTTCTCCATTACTTTTTACTTTGAGGCTTACTCTTTAAATCTCATTGCTCATGATTACTTCCAGAAAAGTCACTGAAATTCTAAAGTCCCTTATTATTCCTTAACTCCAGTTTTTATGTGATTACTGAGTTTTCCCCCCCCCAACTAGTTGTATAACCTATAGCAGGCTACTTAACCTTTGTGTGTTACACTTTTCTCAGCTGTAAAATGAATGATCTAATTCTTATGTTAGAGGGATGGGTGAGGCTTTGAGGGAATAATATATATTAAAAATATGAGATGCTTACCACAGTGTTTGGTAGATAGTAAGAGTTACCGCTATTGTTTGGACAGTTCTTCATATTCTGCTAAGAGCTTTCCTACTCACGCTCCCTGATAACCAAAAGGAGAAAGAGTCCTGAATCCTATCCTCTTGACTTCTTCTCTCCCTAGCTGGTTCAAGGCCAATCTAGATTTCTTGACATTTGCTAGAAAATTCGGACCCTCTGTACAATAGCTTCCCTCCCAAGGAGACTGCATATAACCGATTAATGCACTCTGGAACAATCTGGAAGTACTGGGGCTCATCACCTTCAGCCATTCTCCATCTATTTAGTCTCCAGCCATCCCCTTATGGAGACCTGGAAGAGAAAATGGATCTGATAAATGGGGCTATGCCCCAAAGCCTCCAGTATTCATGGAGAAGCCAGTCCTTTCTTCCTTAACTAACCCTTAAAACATAGGTATAGACATAGCTAAGATTTCCCAATGTACCTCTACTCCTACATGGGAGAGGAAGATCAAGAGTCTTTGTCTTCCCACAGAAAGAACTAGAACCTCAAAGCAGATAGGACAAACCCTGGAATCCTGAAAATTACCACACTCCTAATTGAGCCCTGCTTGCCTCCCTGGCTTCATAAGATAAAGGGCCCAAAAGGACACTCCCAAGTGGAGGCCTACCCCAGGACTCTGCTCCTTTCCCTCCTCTAGATGTAGATGGTGGGGTGCTGAATCCATATGCTAGTCCTGACAGCTGTGTTACTGCAACCAGACTCTTCTGATTCTCTCCTCTCCTCTACTTATCCTTGCCTGGACCCCTCTCACTCCTTCTTCCCCACTTAGCAAACAATGGACAACGGTCTCTGACTCCTGTCCCAGCTAGATTGGCACAGGAAGGCTGAGATAGCCTCATGTCCATGGAGAATTCTAACAGAGCTACCCTTTTTAATCTCAATTCAGAAGGGTCCTGTGCCCTTTGCTTACATTTCCCAGGCCTAACTCTCCCTCTCCCTGTGTGGATGTTTTCTTTCCTAGCTCTGGAGTGTCTTCTCAGCCTCACATCCTGCCCTCTTCCTTGCTATGGCAGCCAGCCATCAGGGTAATTATTGAGTGTCAGTGTGCTGTGAAGGAAACTCTAGTTCTGAGATCAGAAGATTCAAAGTTTGAGACCCACTTCTGTCCCATAAGTTCTGTAAGAACTAACCCAGATAAACAACTTTTGATCTTTAGTATGAAAAATCTGTATAGTGGATAAAATAATGTTTTTGTAAAGAATACAAGGAATAATGATCCATGTTAAAGAAATTTTTGGAACACTGAGATGCAGTACAATCTTTTTGAGTCTGCTGGTGACTTTATCTCTACATAAAAATGTCTCCAGTTATACTCCTTTTCAACCATTCTGCAGACAAGGCTAAGTGCAGAAGGGAAGGAACCCCAACTGACCACACCTAAAGTCAGGTGCTCCTTCCTAAGTCTCCTCCATCTTTGGGGTAAAAAGCAAAGTTGGTACCTTGCTCTTGTACACTCATGCCTGGAATAGTCCCTCATGCCAAGAAAAGTCCCAGTCTCTACTTCCCTCACAGGTCAAGGCTGAACTGACCCAAAGCTCTTTGCATGATTCCTCAGAAAATAGAATCTCACCAGGACTCTAAAATGTGTAATGACCAAGGAAAATTGTGCCCCTGACTTTTATTGCTATTGAGGTCCTTTCTAACTACTCCCAGATGCAAGGTGACCCCCTGTCTTCCCCATTTACCTGCAATACAGAAGCCAATCTCTTCATGTGGGTCAGGCAGCCCATCTTCAGCAACATGTACTGGGACAGCCCAGCTGTCCCTGAAGCAAGCTGTGAAGCATCAGATCTACCCAAAGGACTGTCAAGTCATGCAGACTCCAGCCAACCCTCTCTGAACTCGAGGTGGGATGAAACCATTCTCTAATATCCTTTCATCATTTTCATTGGGACTAGTGTGTTTATTCACAAGTAAAGACCAAATTGGGAGCCAATTTTAATCTTCCCCCCTCAAGCAGGTAGATAGTGTCTAGGCTGGAGTGGGTCTGGGCCTGGATATTAAAGGAATAGCGGACAGGACTGGTCAGTGGGCTACCTGTGGACATCCCACCAGCCCGAAAGAAGTGCTCACCTCCTATCTCAAGTAGAGAACCTCTGGCCCACTTTCAGCTCTCTGAACAGAGCCAGGCTCTCACTGGGTGATTTGCCTGGCACCTGGCAGAGTCTTCCCATCCTAAAAGGGAAACAATCTGTTAACCAAAGGGATAAAGTAAACCAGTGGGAGGTTTTTTTGTGGTAGCATTTGTGTCATTCCAGAGCCCTGGGTGTTAGATTTTGGTTGTTAGGCCAATTCTGGAACAAGGATGAAGGGGTGAGCAAGGCATGGGGAATCCATGAATGAGAGGAAGAATAACAATCCTCACCCAAGTGGTGAGGTCTGGAATTTTTCAGACCTTCTATTGGGATGGCTGTGTGTCTCTGACATAAAGCAGCATCAGGCAGCAGAGGTGACCACGTGCTCCCTTCCCCTTTCCTGCCCCTTTGGTTCCTCTGTGTCATGGAGTCCAGCCTTGATTTGGCAAGGGAAGAGCAAACACGCTGAGATCTTCTCAGATGCAGGATCTGTACCTAGTTTTTAACATTATTTTGACCACAGCAATCTTTGGGATCTACCTCCTGTCTGGGCTCTGGATTTATCATGAAAGCAAGAATGATAAAGTCACACGGGCCCACTAGGAATATATGAGTAAGGCCATGACTATCAGCCCTTGGTCTGATGAGAGCACAAAGAACCACTCCTTGCCTTGGGGGAATTCTGAGATTCACCACACATGATTTTCTTGTAATAATATTAATAAGAATTTGTATGGGTATTGAACAGGTGATTCTAATACCTTTTAAGGGGAGGCTAGAAAAGATGACCTCTGATAACTTTTGTCAGTCCTGTGATTCCATGAGCCTAATATACCTTATAATATTATCGTTAATATGATATAATTTTTAATAATATTTTTAATGATGCATATCATTAATATACATATCATTCATTAATAATAATGCCTATTACCACTTTGCCTTTTCCCATCTAATATGTGATCTGTATAACTACATAGCACTCCATAAGGGTACTTACTGAAGTCAGTATTTACCATTAATATTTTACCAAAAAGGAAACTATGGCTAGAAACAAGTTTTCAACTCAGCTCCTGCCACTAAAAACCCCTCACCTCTGTAATAAGTACACTTGCCTTGGGTTACTCAGCACCTGCCTGCTCTCTGCAACTACTCCTCTTCTAGGCCTGCTTTTTCCCCTCCTCCACACCCTCTATGCCTCCTTACAAGCTGCTGGGACAGATAAAGGCTAAAGTTGTCTCTTTCAACCCCTGCTGGTCTAAGGACAGGATTCCAGTCCCCATTAGGCCCGTGTTTGACCCAAAGCCAGTGACTTCCCTGTACCAGGCCTTAATTTTCTCCTCTGTAAGACAAATCAAGATTTTATAACTTAAAATCAGTGTATTCTTCAGTCAGCAGTGCCATCTTCAGCTGTGTAGCCCTTGGAAAATCCATCTGTCTGTCTCTTCTTGGATAATGGTTTTTCTAGATCTATAAGTTCTCTTGAAATGAGTGAAAACAGACCCACCTTTGTATACCCATAGATCTAAACACTGGCCTATGTTCTGGGCCTCAGGGAATGTGTGAGACCTTCAAGGGCATGCACAGTGTCTTTTACTTTGACTTTTATTTCTCTCAATACCGGGTGCAGTACCAGGCATAAAGCACGTCAGCAAAATCATGCTGAATGAACACAAATTAATTCCTCCACTTCTCTCAGTTTTTCTGCTGGGCTCAGTCTTCTGAAAGTCAAGGTTCACGTGTCAAGATTCAGGACTTTAATATGAAACCCAGACAACTTGCATCGCTATCTGCTCTGTAGCTGTTTCTGAGCAAATCTATTTCTCAATGTTTACCCAACTCTGTTCTTCACTAGCTATGTGACCTTGGGCAGGTTATTTAACCCTTCTGTACCTTAGCTTCCTCAATGGGAATGATAATAATAATACCTATTTCATCATGTTGTTTTGATGATAAATTGAGATAACCTATATAAAGCACTTAAAACAGTGCATGGCACATAGGAAATTCAATAAATGGCCTCTATGATTATCAATTTAATTTTGCAGTTCAATATCCATCTGAAAAATGACAACCTTATGTCCAACTAATGAAGGTATAAGAAATTTCCTAAAATTAATCTGGATAGATAAGGCAACCAGCCCATCTGTGATAGATAGGCAGAACTGTGTCCTCAAGAAATCCCCACAGGAATGGATGGGAAGAGCTTTACAGGGAACCCAAGAAAAGAGCCTTGAGGATTAATGACTGTAACCTCATTAACTCTCTTCTTCATGGTAATATTTCTTCTCAAATATTGAGAGTGATACCTGTTATTATCAGGTCATTCCAAGTGAAGGAGGAAGTGGGCATGGGACTCTAAAGTTTTACTTCACAAGGAAGTGGGAACAGTGTCTGACAGGTCATCTAACAGGTAATAATCATGGTTTGGGGAACAGGGGACATGTTGGATGTAGCCTAGGAGATTCAAGGGAACAAAAAGTCACCCATGCTGAGTATATCAATGTTAGGGTTGCTTCTGGGTATTCCAGGGATCACCAATGAACACAATACAGAGGAAGTCCAGAAGAAGGGCATGCTTACCTTTAACTAACCTGATGGGCAGTCTGGACAGAAGGGTTAGGGCCATGGGAGGCTGGTCAGTGGGCTTACTGGCTATGGACCAGATGGCTTTGGGGATCATGGAGACAAGTGAAGTTCCTGCTCCACTCTCTCATCAGTAGTGAACCAAGTATATAACTGCAAGTCCACCAACATCTCAGAAAGAACTAGATCATGAGCTCTTCCTTGCCCTAGCCCCACAAAAACTCTAGATCAGCAGTTCTCAACCTGTGGGTCACGGCCCCTTTGTAACAATGAAAATACATCGATCGCGGCATTACGAAGGTTGAGAACCACTGCTCTAGAATGAAATGGTGGAGGACAATACTAGCTCTGATCCACCAGGACCACGTTTAGCTGTTGGTTAAAGGAAAAAGAATATCAATTAACCCAATAAGAACAGGAGAGTAACTAGGGAAGAACCTGCAATCCGGGCCCACTTCCCCAGAATCAGTGAACAAAAGAAAGATTGCAAGTGTTATCCAAAATGAGAACATGGGAAAAGTTCAGTGGACCTGTCAGAAGATCCTAGATGGATCTGCTGGGGATCACTGGATGGCCTTAGAGGTAAAGGCCAGCTCCTCTCTTTGGTCTGGGTGAAACATGTCAATTTCCTCCACTAGAAGCTTGAGGGAAGGGAAACCCATGAACCTTTTGGTAACCCTGACTGGTTGTGAGGTGGAGAACCTTAGTTGAGATGATGGAAGCTGAGAAACTAAGATCTGTGGTTTAAAGGCTAACAGCACAAATAAAATGTTTAATCTGTAAAAGGGGCAATGCTCCTTTTAGATATTGAGGGAGTAATGTGAATGGGGCTGATTCTATTATGCAAAGGTGGAATCTCCGGGGTTCAACCAAAATGGTGTTTTATTTGTGAGAAGCTGTCTTATCACACAATTTTTTCTTGCTGTCAACTAAATCCCATGGAATAACTGGCTTGAGAATCTAGGTTTTATATTTAAAACTGCATGTTCAGGTTTTGACTGCTGACCACCAACAAGCTTTTCTTTTGAATAAGTGTATCTATTTTCCTAGCAACAATTTGCAGAAATCTCAATGGCTGTGAGAACAGAGGAAGCTCCACCCAGGTAAAGTTCTGAGAACTTCACTGCAGATATTTTGAGAACAGAGAGAGGGCACAGAAGTACTCAGGCTGGACTTAAGAGAAATCAGTATCCACAAACTTTGGAAGAAAAGTTACTTTCCATTTTGGAAGGGGGAAATCTGAGACAGTGCCCTTCCTCTTACCTGGTTGAAAATTATATCCCTTAAGAAAAAGATGTGCCTAAAGTCTTTTGGAATTTCAACATTGTAATGACGGAAAAATTGAAAAGAAAAGAAACATTTTCTTGGAAACTTGAGGGATATGTCATTATCAAGAATATGGAAAAGGTGGGGTTGAACTGTTTGTCAGAAAGCTTAATAATCAGCAGGGCTCGTGTTCTAACAGCCATCTCACCTCCACCAAAAATTGAAGATCTGAAGACGTCCCTCTATCAGGAAGGAGGATCTGGTTTGGTAAGGGTTTTTAAATAAGAAGAGGTGAGAAGATGGGTTTGGTCACTGGAACAAGCTGGTGTGAGGCTTTCCATCTTAAGCGGGAGAAGTTACAGGCTCTCAGGGGCTAGGAAAACAGATGAGACTGGAGATGGAAGACTCATTAAATAAGGCACCTTTTAGGGGTCACCAAAAGGGGAGAAGAGATAACCACAGGGTTGCCTGGGAAGGGCAGTCTGAACCCAGGAGGAATTTTTCTGGCCATAGGAAGGAATGTGTTATAAGCCAAGAAGGCCCAGGAAGGCCAGTGTGAGGTCAGAAGGAACCACTTAACAAAGGTGCTCTTGCCTGGAGTCAACAATGAGGATTCTACCAGAACTAGGGCCACATTAAAGGCTTCCAGGTTAGACTGTGAGTTTGAGTACTTCAGTCAGAGTAAAATACATTCTATAATAGGTTGAAGGAAGAAAAAGAATAGGGGAGGCAGTGTGGTGCCATGGAAGGAACTAAGGCTTTGCAGTCAGACTTACTCTGTGACCTTGGGCAAGTTACTTAACCCCTCCGAGCTTTCATTCCTTCATTTGCAAACTGGACATAATTATATCTACCCTAAAAGGCTGCAGTGAAGATTCAGTAAGAAATGTATGTGAAGCACCAAGCACTGTACCTGGAAACTTATAGGTACTCAATAAGTGTTAATTCCTTCCCCTTCTGAAAGCTGTGCTTTCCAGCCCATTGTCTAGAGCCCCACTGTGCGATACAGTGGCCAATACTAGCCACATGGGGCTCTCAGTAACTTTAAAGGTGATTAGTCTGAACTGAGGTGACTCATACGTGTGAAATGCATATCGGATTTCTAAAACTTTGTACCACAAAGATTGTAAATTGCCTTATTAATAACTTTAGACCAATTACATGTTGAACTAATATTCTGGATACCTTTGGGTTAAATGAAATATATGATTCAAACTAATTTATCCTGTTTCTTTATGCTTGATTTAACATGGCTAGTAGAGAATTTAAAATTACAGTATGGTTTACATTTTATTCCTCTTGGACAGCACTGATCTAGACATTAGATAAAGGCAGGATTGGGAAAACCTGTTCCAGAAGCTCATTTGTTTCCCATACATGGGGTTGGGTTTTGGTTTGTTCTTCTGTAGTTCCTCAGTAAAAGATCCTTTAGGGAAAAAACGCCATCCGGGGCTGGCTCAACCAAAATGGGTGGAGGATGCTTGTGCGCCCCTAGTGGCCAGGCACTGTAATAGCCTCAGCCCTGGAAAAAGTAGGTAGGGCTAGTATAGGAGAGAATGGCGGTGTCAGGTGGGGCGGCCAGAGCAGCTGGGTGAACTATTCCCTTCTCAACCTGGAGCATTCTAGATTCTTCCACCTTCCTTTACTCTGGGAGGAAGGCCTCAGACTCTCATTTCAGAATATTCCCCCACCTTATATGTGAACTTGGCAGGAAGCGGGTTCCCACCAGGCAGTAACAAACACAGGTGCAAGAGAAAATGCCACTTCAAAGCCATCTTTAGAAAACCCCAGAGTTTTCAGAGAAATGAACAGCAGACATTCACAGACATGAGAATGTTCTTTTTTTTTTCCTCCCTCCCAAGAAGTGTGGTTCGTAGTTGTTTTTAAAACTGTACATTTTACTGTACATTTTTTAAGCAAAGGAGAAGATTGGCATTTATATTCTGACCACGGGGATGTAGCTGTCCAAAACTTCAGGTCAAAAGCATGACAAACAAGAGCAAGTACATATTGTGTCACGACAGAGCTCAGAGCCTCTGATGAGAACAGACAGCAAGGTGGTTCCTCCCCTTCTGCTGTCCGCCACTTTCCCTCTGCATGTCTGAATCCAAAGGCAAAACAAAAGTTGGGATTAGAGACCATTTCCACAGTGGCTACATTTTGAAAGGATGAATGGGAGAGATGCAGAGAGAGAAAAGAGAGGAGGAAAAGGGGGAAGGGAAAGAGGAAGGGTAAGATTTCCTTTCAAGTTACTAGATTCTCTGGGTGCCACCGTGAATGTGGAAGGGATGTGCTCTGGCATTGGGACTGGCCTGAAAAATCTTGCAGTCTTGGGAAAGATTAGCCTTGTATTATTATGAGAAGTCATCTCTTATGTCCCAACCTGAGCTACCTTCTTTAGGAACAAACATGGGAAAGACTTTGGACACAGAACTGCCCTAGTCAGGGAGAGCACAGGGTTATGGATCCTTTAGTAACCTCATCAGAAAATATCTGGGGGAGGCAGAGGGCAACAGAAAGAAAAAGAAGAATGAAGACAGGAGAGGGGAGCAATGGTGAGGGGAGGGAGGGTGGTGAGGAAGGAGGCAGACATGGGATTTGGAGGCTCCTGGGCTGGAGCCAGTCATCAATCCTGCATAGATAATTCTTCACCTCCTCTTACATGTTTCTAAGTGGGGTTTGGGGCCAATAGCTCAGCTCCAGGTCTAAGCCTAAAGTCCAGAGTGCCAACAAGTGTGGAACCAGAATCCTTTCTCTTGTCACTTGGCAATAATCACCTGTGCTTTGTAGGCTGTGTGTTTGGCAAGTGGAAGAAGGCAGAAAAACTAAAGAGAGGATAGAAGTCTATGGAGGAGGCTTGGGAAAGGAAAGAATGAGTTGGAAAGACTGAGGGAGAGGTAGAGTGTTGCTGATGAGGGGAGACTTAGAAGGGAGCAGAGCAGGAGGGACAGAGATGCAGGGGAAAGTTGGCCCAATTTTCCTAAAGCACTTTCTCCCTGGACATGTCTCCTTTGCTCTTTCTCTTGCCACTGTCTGGAGTGTGGGCATTAATCCCTATATGGAAAGGAGCCCACATGCCCTTCCCATTCTCATCCTGGAACTTCTAAGGATGGATATTCCTGGGAAACCATGATAAGGCATCCTTCATGTTCCACCATGAGACACCTTCTTCAGGAACAAACAAAGGACAGACTTTGGACACAGAATTGCCCTAGTTAGGGTGAAGACAGAGTTACGGATCCCGAATATCATCTCCATGAGGTAGGTGGACTTGGCCTCTGCCCTTACCTGGTCACTAAGTCACTGTGTGACCCTGGGCAAGTTCCTGTACTGTGGGAGAGGGGGAGACAGGGTTAAGGAAGGATGATTACAAACATCTCCCCAAACTTCAAAACACTACCATTCTAAAAAGATTCAATTTTCCCTCTCCAAGGCCTCTGGAGGTCTCCCTCTGTGTCCAGTAAGGATAGGGACTGCTCTACCAGCTTGCACTCCTGGGCATTACTGCTGGAAACAATAATATCCAGAGTCAGGAAGAGTTCATTATCTTTAGAACTGAAGGGAATCGGACACTTTCTAATAGAATCCCAGTATTTTGCAAATTAGGAAACTAAGGTCGCAAGAGAGAAAAGGGTCTTGCCCACACTATTCAGCTGGCTATTCAATTCATGTAGCTTTGGACTCAAAGTCCCTGGCTCCTTCTGCCACCCCACACTGCTTCCTTAAGTATGCCCCATTACACAGCATATGTTTATGGGGACTTTTGGCTCCCGCTTCCTAGAAAGAGAGGCAAAAATCCCAAAGCAACTCTGGAAGTTAGCATCTCTCTAGCCTCCAGAATGAAGCTTTCTCCCTCCACACACATAAGAATCCCGGAAGTTACCCTTCCGGTTGCAGCTGTGATAGGTGTGAGTGTCCGGGTTGAGGAGAAAAGGAAACTGGGGTACAGATCACTCACCCCTCCCAGTGGGGGTTGTGGGCTTGGAGGGGAATAATGAGGGCTCTAGGCAGGGGACTCCGTAGTCTTCTCTCAAACAAGTGTGTAACCAGAACCCTTTCTCTTGTCACTTGGCAATAATCACCCACTACCAGGGCTTCTGGCACACCCCTTTGTATGTACAGGAAACTCTCTCCATTATCTGTGTGAATGAAGAGGAGGACTCTGGGAAATGGAAAATATCAACTAAGAAATAAAAACAACACTGGACCCAAAAGCACTCCAAAGCCGCTTGCTTGTAGGCTACATTTGTGATTAGAAAGGCGGGCTCTCGCCTTTCCAAACACTCAGGGCTCAGTCCGACATTTTAGCGAGTCCGCATTCCCTGAGCACAACCCGGCTGGGTGGTGGGGAGGTGATGTGGGTGTTGGGGAATTGGGGGGGGGGGGCAAGAGGCCGTTGACAGGGAGACGAAACTGTCCCTGGATGTAAACATCACCATGGAAACTCCACAAAGACTTGCCAGTAAAGATTCTTTCCCCTTCTTCTCCCACCCTGCAAGCGGGGGAGGGAGGACGCCCATCCCCGGGCCTACACCGTGCTCTCCATCACCCACTCGGAGCTGCCGAAAGTCCCCCGGGCCCCCACCAGGTCACTCTCCTCAAAGGGCAAGAGCATGCCATTGACAGACAGGCTGCGCTTCGTCCAGATGTTCGAGACCCTCCGAGGGGGGCTGTAGCCACCGGGGGCGACGCCTCCTGCTGCTGCAGCCGCAAAGTCCCCCATGTCGAAGGAGTGGCTGCGTTTGGTCTTGCCCTCCAGGGGTAAGGGGAGCAGGCTCTTGGCCCGTGCTGCCGGGGGACCCAGCAGTGGCTCTCGGTCTGAGTGGTGGCCCCTGGCTGAGGTCCCAGACCCTCTCCCGGCTGGAGTCCTGGAGTCCAGCAGCTCCTCCTTTCTCTGGCTCTTGAGGTCCAGGGAGGCAAAGGCCCCCATCAGGCGGTCAAGGTTGGGTTTGGGGCGGGTACTAGGGGGTGGGAGCCTCCAGGGTCCCCGGCCCAGCCCCGCAGCCTCTCCACTGCCCAGGGAGCTGGAAGAGGAGGAGTCACTGCCGTGCACCAGGTTGGCACCAAAGTCTGCGCGCTCGCTGCGCACCACCACCTTGGGCGGGCCCTGCGGCGGGGCGGGCATGCTGCCCGGCGGTGGCGGGGCCCCGTTGGTCTGCGAGTACACGTTGCTCACGGCTGCAGCCATCTTGCTGGGCGCTTCGTGGTTGCAGACTTTGTAGCGCACCATCAGGATGACGATGAAGACCAGCAGCGTGGCCACGATGATGCCCCCAATGACCAGGATCATGGTGCCGCCCAGGATCTGGCTGTGCATGGACTGGCACTGTGGGTATTCAGCCTTGGTGAAGAACTGGGCGCAGCCCACAATGTTGGTGGCTGTGAGCGTCGTGGCGGTGTCATCCCACATGGCCAGCACACACAAGTCATAGCCAGTCCCTGACACCAAGTTGTTGACCACGAAGGCCTTGTTGGAGGCTGGTATCATCCTGAGGAGGGGATGGCACAAATGGGTGGTGGGGTGGAAAGGCAGGGTGATAGAAAGAGGACAGAGACAGAAATAGACAGAGAGGGAGAGGAGAGAGACAAAGACAGACACAGGGATAGAGAGAATGAGGTCATTCCAAAGAAGAGCACCAGAGGGGTGAAGAGACCCCAAAAAGGAGAGGCAAAGAGAAGGGGGAGGAGGTAGGGCAGTAGGCAGGCAGGTGACAGGAATAGGGCACGGGAAATAGTGACCAAGGATGTGGGAGTAGAGAGACCCAGGTCAGGGAACAGAGAGATAAGTTGGGGTGGAAAGAAAAAAGGGAAGGATTCAAGGATGAAGTGTTGCAGAGGTGAGGACAGAGAACCATGCATCAGAGAAGGTGAAGAGAGAATGGTCCAGAGATATGGAAATGAAGAGGCAGTGAGTATGAAGAGGAAGGGAATGAAGAAGAAAAAGTTCAAAGTAGAGGCAAGAGGTGGAGATAAAGAGAAGAAGGGGAGAGACTCAAGGAGAGGTGACAGGGGACACATGAGGAGGGCAAGGGAGAGACAGGCAGAGAGGTTAAAGGTGTGAAGAAGCAGAAATTATACAAAAGGACACTCTGCCTCCCTCCTCCCCCCAATAGCTGCTGCAGATACTCCCTCAGTGTCTGAGAGGTGCAGAGTGACAGTCGAGTCAGTCCTGGCCCCTCTGCAGCCCTCCCCCCAGGGTCTGTGCAGCCTTTGTCTGCTGAGATTCATCAGGACCATAGTCAACACTCTCCCTGGGCCATTTGCTGTGCTGAGTCAGAGACCGGATCCTGCTCGGAGGAGCAAACCCTACCTTCATCTCCAAAGGGGAGGGACTTTTGCTGCTTGCAGACCGTGGGCAGAGGGTCTATGCAGAAGAGGACTGGAGGCAGGGGAGAGGGGCACACTGCTCAGAGGCAATGGTAGAGACTGGGGGCAGTTCTGAATCTCAGAAGGGAAGGATGACCCCTTCTCATAGCAATAGTAGGCTAGACCCATCCACGAGCCCTGGGGAAGAGTTTCTCTAGCCAGGAAGGCCTTGACTGCCCCCAGACCAGACCCTAGGGGAGGGCCTGACAGGGCAGCAGCCTCCCCACACTGGAGGCTGTCCTCTGTAGCCTGGGCCCCTCCTGCCTCACCCTGGATGCAAATCTTTAAGACCCTTGCCGAGGCATCATGCCTTCTGCAATCTCCAGAGATGATGACTTTGTCACTTCCATAAATACTCCTGCAGAAATATTCACCTAGGCCTGAAAGTACCATTTTGTAGCTTTCCTGAGAGCTCCTGTATTCCTCAAAGGTCCCCATTCTCCGATTCCCTACTGCCTGAGAATGAAAGGTCTCCATCAGCTCCCATGAACCCCTCAAATGCAGAACCAGGCAACTTAATTGAGATCTCAAATATGAAATACCAAAGTCTGAAAACTTCCACCTGGGGACCCTGCACAAAAGATTGAAGCTGACAGGCAGATATCGACATCCTGTCAGTGGGTGGCCCTGGAGGCTGCTGCCTCCCTCTGCACCATCCTGGCCCACTCAGCTGGGGAAGCTGTGCTGGAGGCAACTGAGCCCCCAAACCCATTCTGACCCCAGCGCACTGCTTGGAGGAGGAGGTGGGGGGGGTGGAGAGTGTGAGGCCCATCCAAGGGCTCTATAGCCACATTTTTACCTAGGCCTCAGGCCAGTCCTGAGGGCAGTGACCAGTGCTCACATTCCACAGAGAAGGATGGGGCTGAGACTCAGAGAGGCTGATTTGTCACGGAGCTGGGGCTGCTTCCGAGTAGTTGGAACTTCTAACACTAGCTTCTGGGTCCACAATTTGGGTGTGTTCTTTACTATGTGACAGGTATGGGAGCATTTTTCCTCATTTCAGTGAAAAGTTCACCTTGGCTGATGGCTGGTTAACTACTTTCTTTTCTGGAACAGTGCTCAGAGCCCTCTATGAATGACACTCCTCCCTAGCAAGATCCCAGCCTGCTGGGACATCTGGTGGGCAGGGCCCAAGGAACCCTATGTGGCCAGTGCTGCAGGGGACACTTGAGTTCCCCAAGGCCTAGTTCCTTCCCCCTCAGAGCTAGTGATATAAGTGGGAAAGGCAGGAGCTAAGCACAGCAAGAAGGGAAAATACCAGCTGGTAAATTGTACCAGGCTCAGTTTAAAGTGTCCTAAGTCAATTTAGTCCTACAGCAACTCTCTGAAGGAGCCGCCATCCTGATCCTCATTTTGCAGATGGGTAAACAGAGGTGCAGAGGTAACATGACAGAATCCCGCTCCAGACTGCTGTAAATCACTGCACTCCACCACCTTGCTAGGGCATGAGCCATGTAAGAGCATATCCAGTTAAGGAGGGGATGGGTGTGTTTATTGAATGCCTATTACGTGACATGGGTTCCCACATTTATCACTGCATTTAATGCAACCACCTCAGGACACAGAAAATGCACTAGGAGCCCAGAAATTGTCTCAGTTGTTTAGCTACCTTCTCTTGGGAAGCAGATCCTCATGCTACTGCCGTCACCACTACTACGAATAACGACAAAAGATGAAAAGTAGCTAATGTGGTTCGGCGCCTGTGGCTCAATCAGCTAAGGCGCCAGCCACATACACCTAAGGTGGCGGGTTCAAATCCTCAGCCCGGGCCGCCAAACAACAATGATGGCTGCAACCAAAAAATGGCCGGGCGTTGTGGCGGGTGCCTGTAGTCCCAGCTACTTGGGAGGCGGAGGCAGGAGACTCGCTTGAGCCCAGGAGTTGGAGGTTGCTATGAGCTGTGATGCCATG
>CAUYQV010101770.1:0-24204 GCA_963574575.1 Galagoides demidoff
GCCTCTGAAAATGCCTCTACTGAAATACTATTAATACTGGCAATATATTGGGGTTACCTCTTGCATTTGTCTACAAGTCTTCAGAGCTTCTCCATAAGCCAATTTCAAGTGGGTTTTTGAACAATACTTATCATTGTCCCCGTAGTTCAGAAAATAAATCTGAGAGGTTAAGAAACTTCCTTAAGAACAAAAGGATTTACTAATGTAGAGTAGGTATAACAAGATCCCAATAACTTGGATGCTTAGATTTGTGTCTTTTTCAAATGCAGTATTAAAAAAAAATGTATCTCGAAGGGAACTAACATTTGCTGAATCCTTAATACAGAGTATTGTCCTCTGTAATTTATCTATTTCATCCTATATTATGTTTGTGGCACTGGTATGAAGTAGGTACTATTATCATCTTCCAATTCCTAGGTTAGGAAACTGAGGCTCTGATTGCCCAAGGCTGTGCCTGCCTGCAAAGCCGTTCTCTCCCAGCTTCTTGTGGCGGGCTGCTATTCTCCACCATGCCCAAGGTGCTTCAGGAATTCCACAGTGTTTAGAACACACACACGGATGCATCCTTGCGGTCCCACTGGTTGCTAGGTAACGCCTGTATGGCACAAGCTGGCGCCCATCATCATGGTTTTCTTGCCAGTGGGGGCTGGTAATCCAGAAGGGCAGCGAGGCAGGCACTCACTTGCAGAAGAGCAGGCCTAGTTTTTTCAGAAGCCACAAAGTGTCTTTAGATGATTAGGATCTAAGAGTCCAACAGTTTTGCAATGACAGCATAAATATTGTGTGCTGGGTGGACAGGTACCAAATGGGGACATTTCACCCTGCTGTGTAAAGAGAAAGCTGCCGCTTCTGTGGACATCCAAAACAAATAAATACTCCATATGCCAGAAGGAGCCTGGGAAGGACCTGTTCCAACTGGAGGTGGTGAGTGCCATTTCCTCAGGAAGCTGAGATCCGGCTGGTGGTGCCAGGTGGAGAGCTAGTCGGCAGCAACCTCAGGCCTGGCCATCCTGGTCTCGGCTATTTCATGGGGTGACCAGGTCAGCTGTGGAACACAACCTACATGCTTTTCCCACTAACTCAGAGACTTGCAGGAGTGGAGGGCAGGGAGGTGGGGGAGCTGGAGACACGAGGTGTCAGGCAGCTGTGTTTTAGCACCCTGGCTGCACCCTGGGAGTCAGCGCAGGCGGACTGGCCACAGTACCTGGGCTGTAAGCTTAGACTTAACGCAGACAAACCTTGTCTCTGTCTAGGGTGACATGTGACCTGCTGTAACAAAGTACTACAGACTGGGTGGCTAATAAACACCAGGAACTAATCTCCCAAGTTCAGGAGGCCGTAAGTCCTAGGTCAGGGGTGCCAGCGCGGTCAGATTCTGATGAGGACCTGCTTCCAGGTCACAGACTGCCAGCTTGTTCCGGCCTCCTCTTAAAAGGATACTAACCCATTCATGAGGGCTCCACCCTAACAACCTGCTCACCTCCCAGAGGCCCCACACTGGCACTAAGGATCAACACATGAGTTTTACAAGGACAGAAACATTCATCTCATTGAAAGACCTGCATTCAAGATGCCATTCTTCCAAGTTATGTGCCGTTGGGCAAGTTATGTGACACTTCTGAGCTCATTTTTCTCATCTCTCAAATGTAGATTACATTCACTCTTACCTTAGGGGGTTTTCTATGATTTAATAAGATAATGCTTTTCAGTAGTTAGCATAGCCATACATCCTTAATAACTTACTAGTATGACATACACAATATATAGGTATGAGATATGAGAATACGTATTATATAAACTATTACATATGTTACATATTCTGACATGTTGTTGTTTTGTTGTTATTATCACTTACCAGGAGTCCAGCTTTTTCTAGGAACAGCAGAGACAGGAGAAGTACAGTCCACCTCTCAAGAAGCAATTATCTCATCTAGAACCCGGATCAAATTAATTTATATCTACTTAAATGCTCCCAATGATGCAGAGCTCAGCAGCTCAAATGACAGCCTAGTCAATGTCATTTATTGCACAATAATGGAAAATAAATGATTAAATTCAAATAATGTACATGCCTACGATTTCTACTCTTAGGTCCCATTCCAGCTTCCTAGGATCAAAAAGATAAAATAACATTAATACATAACTGAACTCTTCTTTTTTTTTTTTTTTGCAGTTTTGGCCGGGACTGGGTTTGAACCCACCACCCCTGTTATATGGGGCCAGCACCCTACTCTTTGAGTCACAGGCGCCACCCCCACTGAACTCTTAATATATGTCAAGTATAGGCCTAGATCATGTATTCACTATTATTGATTCTGACACCATCCTCATGAAGTAGATAATATCTTGATTTTGCAGACTGGTAAACAAAACAAAGTCACCTTTCATGCAGTTGATTATGAAGTATTCAAATTTAGAGCTTTTAAAAAAAGTTAGAATCTCATTCCTTGAACTGAAATTTACTGAACATTTTCAATGTTTAAAATTATTGTGTTCTAGTTTCTAGCGAGATGGAGGAGGAATGCGACCAATACTCCCTACTGAGGAAACTTGGAAAGAAAATCAAAAAGGCAAGGTGCAGAATGGGAGAAAACATCTGCGAAGAATTTATCTTACAAAGAACTTGTATCTGGATCATACAAAGTATCTTTAGAAATTCTTACAACTCAAAAATAAGATAACCTTATAAAGATGGGCATTCCATCAGAGAGGAGATAAAGATAAAACACATGAAAAGATCCAAAAATCATTCACTGTTAGGGAGTCACAAGACAGAAGCACAAGATGCCACAACCTCCTAGACTGGCAGGAATTAGTCAAATGAATCATGCATTGGCAAGAGTAAGGAACATCTGGGACTCTCATATACTACAGGAAGGAATATGAAGTGCTACAACCTTGTTGGAAAAAAGTTTAGAAATTGGGCGGTGCCTATGGCTCAAAGGAGTAGCACACCAGCCCCATATACCGGAGGTTGCGGGTTCAAACCAGCCAAAAACAACAACAACAACATAAAAGAAATTTCATTAAAAAATTAAACATATCCCCATCATACTACCTGTTCTAGGTATTTATTTCTTTATTTATTTTTAATGTCAGGTTAATGGAAGAGTACAAACAACCAAATCACAATATTTGAATTTGTTAGGTAGAGTCCCTTTTGAGCCCATTCAGGGGGAGTACCCCCAAACCTCCCTTCCCTCTGCCCCTTCCTTGTTTCCCACTCCCCTCAACAGAGGAGTGGTCAACAAACATATGAAAAAATGCTCATTGTCCCTAATTATCAGAGAAATGCAAATGAAAACCATCCTGAGATATCACCTACCCCGGTAAGATTAGCCCACATCATGAAGTCCCAAAGGTACAGATGCTGGATATTCAAACAAGGGTAATGAAAATATATGTTCACCTAAAGACGTGCACTTAATTGTTCATAGCAGCTTCATTTGTGATAGTTACAAACCAGAACGGTTCTCAGCATCCAGTGGGTGAGTGGAGAAACTCATGGTGGTACATCCATACAATGGAATAGCAATCGGCAATGAGAAGAGACAAACTACTGATACTCTTGACCACATGAATGTATCTACAATCGCTAGGCTGAGAGAAAGAATCCAAAGACCTTACACTGTATGATTCCACTTATATGAATTGCTCAGAAATGGAAACTAACTGGAGAGGAAGAAAGTAAACCAGCGGTTCCCGGTGTGTGTTTGTGGTGTGAGAGGACATGCAAGAGAAGTCTCAGGCTTTTCTCTTTTTGGCCACACATTAGAAGAAGAATTGTCTTGGGCCTCACATTACATAAACAAACACTAGTGAAAGTTGAGGAGCAAAAGAAAAGTTTCACGCAGCACACTTTTGTTGATCTCTGACACCACAGATAAGCAAAAAGAACCTCAAGTAATCTGCATGCGGCCCACAGACCATAGGTTGGACACCCCTGGAGTTTAAGAAGATTTAGGGATATAATTGAAATGTTTGATATAATTCTTAACTGTGGTGATGGCTTCACAGGTGTATACCTAGGTCAAAACTCATCAAATTATACACTTTATATATGTACAGTTTAAGTTTATTATACATCAAATATACTGCAATAAAACTTTTGATGGATACATGTCACATGACCACATAACAAGATGGCGCTGTGGTCCAGTAGAGATTTTTGAAGCTCAATTACAGTCTGTGGGCTTTGATGACAAAGGTGGTAAGGAAGCCCACGTACTCTGTAGTGTGGGTAGCAAATACCCTAGGGAAATGCTGGGCATGGAACCCGGGGCCGCCACCCACTCCAGGAAGGCTGCAGATGGCTCACCTCAGGCACAGAGGTCTCAGGGGAGCATATTAAGAACTAAGATCCTGTACAGGGGGTAGCATTTAAAGAGGGGGGAAAATAATAAAACTTGTATACAGGTTTTGGATTGAGAAACAATCTGCTCGGGCATCACAGAGGAAAAAGAAACAGTAAGATCAGAAGTAAAGTGAGGATCTGGAATAGAGCTTGCGTGTGATAAAATCATTGTGTATTCCTCTATTCATCCGTCTAACATGCACTGGCTCCTACTCTATGCCACACAGTATTCCAGATGCCAGAGATGCAGCTGTGAGCAAGAGATAAATCCCTGCTGTCACAGAGCTCCCATTCTAGTGGAATGAGATGGGACATTAAGACACACGTGGAAACTATGATGTCAGGAGGTGATGTGGGCCAGCAAGAAAAAGGAAAGGGGCATTGGGAGAGGCCAGCTGTGCAGGACCCTACGGGGACTGGGTTATCTGTGAAGGAGCAAATATAGGAACCTGAGTGAAGACATGTGAGCCGTGTGGACACTGGGGAAGAAAATGTGCTTCTGGAGAAAAAAGTATAAGGGCTATTACCAAGAAATGGGGGTTACAGGTGGGGCTCTAAAATAAGTCCTTCCATAACCATGTAGTGATAACAATAACATGATAACTCCTTACTCTTTTGAACTTTCCCCATGCACCATGATCTTGACTAAGACCTTTAAACCTTAGAACACCATGAGATCAGTAGTAGTGTTACTGTCAGCTGAGAAAGCAAAGATAAACTATGTAAGTTGCCAAAAACCATAGCTAATGATTGGCTGAGGAAGGGTCTTAGATCCACCAGATCTGTTTGCCCTCTGATCCTGGACTCACAGGCACCCAATGGGCAAAGCAGGGTGCATAGGTCTGTGAAGACCCCAGCAGTGAGATTTGGGGTGAGTTATTAACTGAAACCGTGCTTTGTAAAGTGCTACATAAAGAGTTAAAATAATAGAAAGTGTTTCAGAAAGTTTGAATTTGACATTTTTTTCAAGTCACTCCCTCTGTTCAATGGGCCATCACATGGGAAGATTTGAAGAATCCCTGCAGGGGATGCACCACTATTTAGATCTTAGCAAGGCTCTGAGGGCCCATCACTTCTCGCTAGGACACAGTTCTTCCTGAATCCCATCTCACTCGTCTCCATTCCCTGTACCAAGTCAGAGTAACAATCAAGTCCCCATTCTTAGTTACCCTAATCCTAGCTACAGTAACAAATAAGACTCATCATTTGAGTCTCAGTGTCTTAACCTTGTAAAGGTGCTTATTTCTTGCTCACAGAGAAATCCCACCTGCATGGAGGTGTGTGTCACCTGGTGATCCGTCTGGCTCTTCCATAACAGGTGGCTTCTGCTAGCATCAGGAAATCTACAGGAACCCAGAGAAGACATACCTGCCCCTTCAAAGCCCCGCCTGGGAACAATACCCGCCACTTCCATTCACTTCCCCTAGAAGCAGGGGAGGTCATGAGGCAAAAAAGGAAGTTCCTATAGACAGCTTCCCTCCCCACCGAGGACAACCAGACAATATAAAATGAGGAACAAAGTTTTGGTGGACAACTCCCTATCTCAGACAGTTCTTCCCTCTTTTGTTTAGGCTTCATATAATGAAACTGAAAATTCTTTAATACAGCTTACTGGGTCCTGTAGAAGTTGGACACTGAGCCTTACATGAATCCCATCTCACTCTTTATTGAATGCCCTCTGATCCTGGACTCATAGGCACCCAATGGGCAAACCAGGGTTCATTGATCTGTGAAGACCCCAGCAGGGAGATTTAGAATGAGTTATTTAACTCACATCACATCATGTCATTCCCCTTGGTGCTGTGCTCCAGCCTCCCTGGCCTCTACATGTCTAAAATGGGCTGGGCCTTGCCAGTTCACCAGGCTGTTGTGATGAACTTCTCCTCACCCTCCCTCAGGCCCATCTTTGTATGTTTCTGATTCATTTGTTCTTGGCCCTCGCCCTTACCCCCAGGCCTTGACAGTTCCTCCTGAACTAAATGCACATCATCCCTCACCATGCCTGTCTGCTCCCCACCAAGCTATCAGGAAATCATTTTTTTTTTTTTTAGATTGTTGGGGATTCATTGAGGGTACAAGAAACCAGGTTACACTGATTGCATTTGTTAGGTAAAGTACAATTGTGTCTTGCCCCCAAAGAGACCCTACACTCCTCCCTCCTTCCCTCTCTCTGCTCGCCCCTTACCCCACCCCCAACTGTGTACTAGGTCATTAATTGTCCTCATATCAAAATTTAGTACATAGGATTCATGCCTCTCCATTCTTGTGTTGCTTTTCTAAGAATAATGTGTTCTACTTCCATCCAGGATAATAGAAAGGATGTCAAGTCTCCATCTTTTTTAGTGGGAATAGTATCCCATGGTGTACATACACCACAAGTTATTAATCCATTCCTGGGTTGGTGGGCATTTAGGCTGTTTCCATAATCTTAATACACTTGTACTTACTTGTTCAGGATTTTAAAAGTACAGACCAGAGTAAGACTGCATGGACTCAAGGCACAGCTCCACCACCTATAGACCCTATTAACTTGGCCAGAGGCTTTAAACCCTGTCTTAGTTCACACGGCTTCCATAACAAAATACCAAGACTGGGTGGTTTATCAACAACAGAATCTTATTTTTCACAGTTTTTGAGGCTGGGATTTCCAAGATCAAGATGCCAGCCAACTACAGGTCTTGCGGTGGCCCACTGTCTGGTTCAAGACGGTGCCTTGTAGCAGTGTCCCCACATGGAGGAGCTGGAGGGGGCCAGCTGTCTCTCTGCAGTCCCCTCATTGGGAGCACTAATCCCAGCCATGAGCAGAGGATTTTAACATAGGATTTTTTTTTGGTGAGGGGGGGCAAAAACTTTCTTTACTATCATTTCCTCATTTATAAAATATGGCTAATTATAACTTATTCTTAATTATGGCAGAGATTAAACATGCTAATGTATGTAAACCACCTAGCATAGTAACAGGTGTACAATAAACCATAACTAACACCTGTTGAGGCTACTACTATCATTCCTCTTCACAGGTAGAAGGTGAGCACTGGGGCCATATCTTTTATTCACTACTAATTAATATCCTTAGAACTTAGCACAATGCCTGGCCATAGAGGGCAGTCAATAAGTAAATGCTGGGTACATTAACTCTGCCCTTTCCCTCCCGTGCTTTCTTTGAGAAACTCACTCTGTGGAAGTCCACTCCCTCTCTGAAGGAGAACGATTGCAGTGGGGTGCCCCGGCGAGGGGCTTGATGCTCCGGCAGCACCCAGGGTGACACGACATGACTGGTTTCCAGCTGTCTCACCCAGAGCAAGTCTCTTCTCCCTGTCCTTCAGTTTACCGACTGGGACATGGAGACGTCACGGGGGCGTTCCTCACAGAGCTCTCCTGAGGCACCACATGCCTGCACAGAGGAAGCACTCTTTAATGGTAAGCATTATTTTTTAAAAGTCGGTGTGCTCTCACCTAACAGGCCCAATGTAAGGGTACCCGCACACCTCCTGGGGGAAGAGCACAAGGGCAACTTGGACTCTACTCAACAAATGCAAACAATATCACCCAATCAGCGGTACCCTCACATTAATCTGAAATAGAGAAACAAATAAAGTAAAAATTAGTTTGGAGGCATGTTTTAATAGGACAAAATGAGCACGGGCTTTTGTTCAGCATCCTTGCCTTGCCTTCTTTCCCTCTGATGGCTTTTAAAGCCTTAATGTTTCTGAGCTCCCTGGGCTCAGTGTTCCCTTGAGAGGCGGGAGCTGAGAGCAGGTGAAAGCAGGTCGTGAAATAGCCACTGCCTGTCACCTCTTAGGCTCTTCCAGCCTTTGCCCCTGTTAGGTGAGCAGTGGAGGCCTGGGGGCACCTGCGCGGGAGTCACCATGCCCACTCGGAGGAAGGCATTCACCTGCTCGCAAAGGAACACATCCTGGCTGCAGACAATAAATGGTATGTGAAGCTTCCGTGAAGTGAGATGGATGGAGCTCTCTGCTGCTAACCGGCCCGTAACCAGGGTCATTAATCACAGGCAGCACACCCATTGCCGGTAATGGACTTCACCCTGGAAAACTCCAACTCATGATGCCAGTGGGTTAAAGGGAAGGCCTCGCCTGTTATGGAAATACAGGTCTCCCCTCGGGACTAACCCTGGGCGTTTGCCACCCCTCACTCACTGAAAGGCCCTTTTAATTGATTTTTCCTCCTATTCTCTGATCTGTCAGAGAGTGTGCTTGCCAGCCTCCGCCTGGACCCAGAGACTTGGCCTGAACCGCATGAATTGCTAAGAAGCTTCTAGTCCACAAGGAATATCCCATCTCTTCTTCCCTTTTCTTATTAGACAAGAGAAGTAAATAAACCACAATTGCACATCCTCATTGTTTTGGCCACAGCTCACATCCCTGCAGCCAGATCTGGGTGGGAAGGTGACCTGATGGCTTTGATTTCTGAGCTCTGGTTCTGTGCCACCATAGTGCCTTGTGCCCATTTCCTTTCCATAGTTAATCCTAATGACAATCCTAGGACTCTCTATTTTTCTACATGAAGAGACTGAGGTTCAGAGAGGTTAAGTGAATGGCTTGCGCAAGGTAGCACAGCTAAGGACAGACAGAGGCGGCATCCAAACCAGCATGACAGACAGCAAAAACAGAGTCCTTTCTGGGAAGCCCCCTGGGAGGGCACTATCTTTCTGGGAAGCCACCTTGGAGGGCACTACCTTTCTGGGAAGCCACCTTGGAGGGCAGGGCACTGTCTTTCTAGGAAGCCACCTTGGAGGGCACTACCTTTCTGGGAAGCCAGCTTGGAGGGCACTACCTTTCTGGGAAGCCACCTTGGAGGGCACTACCTTTCTGGGAAGCCAGCTTGGAGGGCACTACCTTTCTGGGAAGCCACCTTGGAGGGCACTACCTTTCTGGGAAGCCACCTTGGAGGGCACTACCTTTCTGGGAAGCCACCTTGGAGGGCACTACCTTTCTGGGAAGCCACCTTGGAGGGTACTACCTTTCTGGGAAGCTACCTTGGAGGGCAGGGCACTGTCTTTCTAGGAAGCCACCTTGGAGGGCACTATCTTTCTGGGAAGCCACCTTAGAGGGCACTATCATCTTTTCTTTCTTGGAGTGGGATCTGGAGGCTCCTCACTGCCGCAACCACATCCCTGGCCTTCTCTAAACTAGCATTAGAAAAGCAGAACAGTGCTGGGTGTGAGTGAGATAATCATGAAAAGTGAACTTTCGTTGTGGAAAGTGTTTAAGCTCCACCACGTTGACACTCACAAGCCGGGTCCAGTAAATATCACTTAACTTAATAAACAAGCTCCAGCCCGGCTGCTGCACACTGAGATGCTCAGGGTGAGGAGGAGTAGCCATGGTTTAATCTGTTTCCTTTCCCTGGGAGAACCAAGTGCTTAGGTAATGTGCAATAAATTCCTCAACCAGGCAGAGCTTCTGCAGAAACATGAGTGACTTCATTTGATTAAGGAGGAAGACGCCTCCTGATGTCCCCTTTTGGAGAACTGTACATTCTCTTAAGCCCTGAAAAAACGTGGCTCTGAGGCAGAGGTGGTGAAGAGTGTTTCCACATCATCCCAGGCCTGTAATAAAAGAGCTCAGGCTGATTTCTCTTGTGCTGGGAGGTGACTTGCCATGGAAAGGTTTTGCTGGTGCCATTTCTTTGGTTTGGGTTGTCAGAGGCCACCACCTCTAGAATAGGCCTGGGGCAAATTCTGCAACCTAGCTAGTAAGATTCCCCATGAATCTTGTCATTCCACAGAGCCAAAGAATTCTAGGCCACAGAATTCCTTGTTGTGGAGGCTGTCCTGTGCACTGCAGGGTCTTCTCCACCCACAGTACCACTTCAGCTGCCACAACCAAAACTACCCCCAGACATTGCCAAACGTCATCTGGGAGCAAAATTACCCTCAGTGGAGAACCACAGTGCTGAAGTATTGAGGTCCTTGAGGGTGTGGGCTTTCTCCTTAGTGTCATGCCTGAAAGCTTGTCAGCAGGCCTGGCACACAGTAGGCACGCCACAGCTATCTGTCACTGCTCTGCTGGGCTCCTTTTACACAGCACACTCCTTCCTATCCATGCCCGACACTTTCCTATCTCTGTCTTGTCTCTGCCACTTAAAACGTTTTTCCCCTTCCCTACTGATGCATTAAAAGCCTTCCAATTTGTTTTCTTTAAGATTTCATTCCTATGGCTTTTTGATAAAATGACGTTTTTCCCCCCTTTGGACACACATCCGACAGTGGGATCGCCAGATCAAATGGTAAGCCTGCTTTTGGTTCTTTGAGGCATCTCAGAGGTTTTCCGTAGAGGCTGTACTAATTTTCAGTCCCTCCAACAGGGTGTAAGTGCTCCTCACCAGCATCGGTGGTTTGGGGACTTTTTGATGAAAGCCACTGTCACTGAAGTTAGGTGATACCTCCTGTGGTTTTGATTTGTATCTCCCTGATAATTAGTAGGGAACATGTTTTTTTTTTAGTTTTTTATTTTTCATTAAGTCATAGCTGTGTACATTAATACTATCATGGGGTACAGTGGGCTGTTTCTATATACAGTTTGGAATACTTTGATCCAACTGGTTAACATAGCCATCATGTCATTTTCTTAGTTGTTGTAGCCCAAGTGCCCATCAACCTATGAATGGATCAATAAATTGCGGTATATGTACACCATGGAACATTTTTTCATCTTTATTGATCTTTAGACTATCTCAGGGGTCCTCAAACTTTTGAAACAGGGGGCCAGTTCACTGTCCCTCGAGGGCCGGACTGCGGGCCCCAGGATGAGTCTGTTGCTAAGCAGGACAGGCAGCAGTGGCAAAAACACCCAGTGGGCTGGATAAATGTCCTAGGCGGGCTGCATGTGGCCCATGGGCCATAGTTTGAGGATGCCTGGTCTATCTTCTTTGGAAAAGCTTCTGTGCACATCTTTTGCCCACTTTTTTCATAAAGTCATTTTATCAAAAAGACAAATGTGCTCAAATGTTTGTTGCAGCACAATTCACAATTGCAAAGATGTGGCATCAACCCAAGTGCCCATCCATACATGATTAACAAAACGTGTCACATGTGCACCATGGAATACTACTCAGGCATTTAAAAAGCTGGCGAACTAATACCTTTGGTAACTACCTCAGTGGAACCAGAGACCATTCTTCCAAGTGAAGTATCCCGGGAAGGGAAAAACAAACATCACACGAACTCAGGACTCAATTGGAACTAATCGATCAACATCCGTGTGAACATTTGGTTGTAAAACTCAAGGGGAAGCGAGCAGGTGGGTGTGGGTGTGCAGGGAGGGGTACGTTCACACCTAATGGTTAATACACACACGATCCGGGTGAAGGCATAATTAGGATTCTGACTCAAACTGCACTAAAGCAATTCGTGTGAACAAAACGTTTGTACCCTTATAATATTCTAAAATTAAAAAAACAAAACATTTTTATTCCAACCCATCCTAACCCAGCCATCCCTGATCACCCAGATGGAGCACATCTCCCCCTTCGTGGCCTCCCTATGATCTGCCATCTCTTACTTCTATGGTAGCCAACACTTTCTGAACAAGATAGTATAATCTGCTAGTTTAGAGATAGGGCACTGAATGGGAATTATGGTTCCATCATTTACCTGCTGTGAAACTGTGGGAAAGTGACTTATCCCCCCTCACTGAGATTATTTCCCCATCTGCAAAGTGCAGATAGCAACAATGCCATCTCCCAGGTCTCCTGCAGGGATTAAAGGAGGTAGCACACCTGCTGGGCACGGCCATGTCCTGGCATGCAGGGAGGAGCTGTCATTATTATAATTCTCTCATTAGAAAAGGAGTTTCCTAAATACTAGGACCAGGTCTTACTTATCTCTGTGTTCCCAGAGCCAAGGTCAATGCTTGATAAACGGCAGATACTCAATAGCTTTAATATGCACAGATGAGGTTGGTGCTTCAAACTGGGAAATTCTCCCAGACAGTAGAGTCAGCCAGAGAAGAGGAAACCTGCTCTGAGGCCCTCATCGTACAGGGGAAATGAAGGCTAGAGGGTAAAAATGGCTTGTCCCCAGTCACACAAGGTAACAGGGACCTGAAAGGCATGGGCCAGCCAGGCCTGCTACCCCCCACCCTGCTGCAGACCACTCTCCTTAGCAGAAGGCAGGGACGCCTCCCCCTCTCCTGTGTGCAAACTGGTGACAAGAGAAACTTATTCAGCATGTGGGAAAGCTAATTAGCGCTAATTTATTATCTTTTCTCAGAATCGGGATGCTGGGTAGAATCTGCTGGAGGTCTGTGCTGCTAAGACGTGTTGTTGATTACACTGACACGTCTGACTGCAGAAGTCCATGGGAACCCAATCACGACCGGGGTAATCACTGACTCTAGAGGCTCAGGTGTGGGGCAAGGTTTCCGAGGTGCAACTTGGGTTTGCCCTTTTTAGGAAGTCTTCACAGACTGTGTTTTAGGACGCGGCCTGGGGA
The DNA here is from genome assembly GCA_963574575.1 of Galagoides demidoff. NCBI lineage: Eukaryota > Metazoa > Chordata > Mammalia > Primates > Galagidae > Galagoides > Galagoides demidoff. Next base: position 12,813 of record CAUYQV010101770.1, read on the forward strand.
CCGCAGAGTGTGCTGGACTCAGGGGAATGGATGACTTTGAAAAAGTACGTACCCCTCCCTGAGCCTCTGTTTCCTCCTCTTTAAAATGGGCAATGGTAACTACCTTGTGGGTCCTATGTGAGGATGAAATGTAATATTGCATGCAAATGCTATGCTCAAGGCTAGGGGCCTGCAGGAGGCATTGCCTTAAATGTCAGCCCCCTCAGTAAAGTTAGCCTAGACTCAGGTGTATGTGTAGGTGCTTGCTGTAGACAATTCCGGCCCTGCCTAGGAAGGCTGACACATATCCAACCTCATTCCAGGCTCTGCACTTGGGTCTGGATAGAGGTCTAGGTCCAGCCTAATGGGAGAGATGGCTGAAATGCAGCTGAGAGGCAATTTTATTGGAGACAGATAGAGTAAGCCTTGAGATGTGATGTGATGTGATGGAAAGGCCATGGCTTAGGCGCTACACAGATTTGTGTCTAGGTCCCATCTCCATCACTTTCAAACTCTAGGATCTTGGGAAACTTACTTAGTGTCCCTGAGCTCAATATTATCATCTGCACTATGGGTAAGAGTCCTTAATTTAGATGGCTGTTGTGGAAAGGACTTCATATTATGCATATAAAATGCATGGCACCAGCTGGGCATGGTGGCTTTTATCTGTAATCTCAGAGTTTAGGAGGCCACAGAAGTAGGATTACCTGAGCCCAAGAGTTCTAGATCAGCCTGGGCAACAGAGCAAGACCCTGCCTGTATAAAAAAAATAAAAATAAAAATAAAAGAATTAGCCAGACATGGTGGTGCATGCATATAGTCCTAGCTACTTGGGAGGCTGAGGCAGGAAAGTCACTGGAGCCCCAGAATTGGAGGTTATGGTGAGCTATGTTCATGCCACTGCTTCTTAGCCTGGGTGATAGAAGGAGACCCTGTCCCAAAAAAATATGCCTAGTACATAATAAGAGCAAAATAACTGGGCATGAGACAGAGGCTGGTCCCAGACACTGTGAGGCACACAGCGCTGCTCAGTAATTGTGCTAAGTGAGTAGATTATGTGGATAAAGTTCACTACAATCTGGATAATGGCAAAGGAACAAAGAACAGGGTATTAGGAGACAAAAACTTACTAGTTTGTACCCTAACTTTGCCAACTAGACAAACTCCTATAATTCAAGTCTCAGTTTTCTCCTCTATAAAAGGGTGACTCTATGAGGATGAAAGAACTGACTTACAAAGGTGAAAACTAGAGCACAGAGAAGTCAAGTGTCTTTTCCAGGATCACACAGCTGGTAAGTGTGGGTCTGGGTTATTTAAACCAGGCCATCTGGCTCCAGAACCCACACACTGATCACCATGCTGAACTTCAGAAAGGTTAAGCGTTTTTCTCACATAGAGGTCATAGCAAGGCAGAATTCAAGCAGGTTTTATTGAATTCAAGGTCTGACCCTTCTGGCCTACAAACATCTAAAAGACTTTTGTTCTAGATTTGTCAGGAACTTCATCTAAATCAGGGGTTCTCAACCTGTGGGTTGAGACTCCTATGGGGGTCAAACAACCCTTTCACAGGGGTTGCCTAAGACCATCCTGCGTATCAGATATTTTCATTACGATGCATAACAGTAGCAAAATTACAGTTATGAAGCAGCAACGAAAATAATTTTATGGTTGGGGGGGTCACCAACATGAGGAACTGTATTAAAGGGTTCAGCATTAGGAAGGTTGAGAACCGCTGATCTAAACCTAAAGGCAACTTCTAAAAAATTCAGGGTGAGGGTATTCCAAAAGTCACCCTTAGAGTGGTCATATGTAGAGAAAATGGGAAATTGCAGCTAAATGTACTTTTATTTACAAAATATTCATCACAAAATTTTACAAAGAGATGGCCAACATGTAGAGACTATTTTGTAAATATTGTATTTTATTTAAAAATGTTGTAATGAAAACTTTGCATGTAAGTGCACTTTTAGCTATAACGTTCCATTTTTCCTAAATATGGCAACTCCAGGGGTGGTTTTGGGATGCCCTGTATAAAAATGTAGTGATTTTATCAGAATTTTATAGAAGCCTTCCTGAGTTTTCTCTTCTGTGTTCATAAATAGGATTATATAACTGTGTTATATATGTGTGTGTGTAAAACCATATACAGTACAGGAATAAAAACGCTCCTAGATTTCTCCCCCTCCTCCAGACTCAAGATGTAAATTCATTTGTTTATTCAGCAAATGTGGAAGGGCCATGGCTGTGGGGCCTTCATTTTGTCATTCAACAGGATTTTACCAAAGGCCTTCAGCCTTTCTGGGCTAGGACTACAATGGTGAGCAAAGAACAAGCAGAATCTGCTCCCATGTCACTTATAACAAATCACTGTGGGATGGAACCAGGTTCTGCTACCTAGAGGATGCAACTTGGGGTATGTATTATACACTCTCTGAGCCTTCACTTCCTCATCTGTAAAAGGGAGCTAATAATGGCATCTATATCATAAGAATCTTGTAATGAAAAAATGAAATAAAACAAGTGAGATGCTTAGCAGAATGCCAGATGCAGATGGCAGATACTTTAGAAGGTATTATCTTTATTAATAATTACATGATAGTAATAATAGAAGTCTAGTAGGGCTAGGGTCTGGATATTTATCTCCCTCCAAATTTACATGTTGAAACCTAATTCCCAATGTTAGAATATTAGGGGGTGGACCTTTGGGAGCTGGTTAGCTCAGGAGGGTGGAGCCCTCATGGAGGGGATCAATGTCTATACACAAGAGGGCCCAGAAAGACTCCGTGAGGACACAGTGAGAAGGCACCTCTGTGAACAGGAAGTGGGCCCTCGCCAGACACCAAATCTGCCAGAGCCTTGCTTGATCTTCGACTTCCCAGCCCCCAGAACCATGAGAGATAAATTTCTGTTGTTTATAAGCTATCTAGTGTTGGCAGTTTGTTATAAAAGCCCAAATAAACTAAGACAACCACATACCTGTCAACATTCTAGGTTCTGCAATGGAAGCAAGGAATAAGGCCTGGTCCTCACCTTCAAGGGGTCTGCAGTCCTCAGCAGGACACACACAGTGCCCATGTCAGACCTCAAGCTGGAGCCCTTGTGGCAGAGCAGAGGAGTGTAGTCAGTGCTTCTGGAGCCCAGAGGGAGGACGAATTGATTCCTTGCAGATGGGGGCTTCGGTAAAAGAATAGCTCGGGAATTTCCACAGAGAAGGGGTGCTTGATCTTGGACTCGATGTTTGGAGAAGGTTTGGGCAGGGAGAAATGTGAAAGATGAAGAATCAAAAGGGATCTTGAGGCAGAGAGAAAAGCCGAGCATGACAGTGTGATTGTGCCTGGAAGGTTTCCAATGAGGCTACATTTTCTGGGAGAGAAGGTCTAGGGTAGGTGGTTAGAGAACAGGGGGCAAGAACTGGTCAGAGATAAGCCTGTAAGGGGATCTGAGGCCAGATCATGAAAGGACTTACCTATCAGGCTAAGGAGGTGAGCTTTATCACATATATATAAGCAGACAGAAGGAAATGACTAGAAAAAAAAACAACCCTAATATCTATTGACCAATAGATCAACACACAAATACCAAGATATATCATTTTTTATAGATGTGTAAACATGGTATACATCTACATGTATATGTATATATAAAGTTATCTGTCTCTCTTTCTCTGGTTTTATTTTCCTTTTTCCAAAAGTGAGTAGGGTGAGAGTGTGGTCTGTTCACTCTTTGCTGACCCTTGTAGTCACAGCGGTTAGCACAGTAACACCGAAAGTACTTGATACAATCTTGAACTTGCCTGGACAAACGAATGGGGCTATAATCACTATCACCTGATGTTTGCCGAATGAACATACATCTTTAACATGGAGGCAGGTGGTGGCTTCCCAAAGCAGGCGGCATTTAACCTGATCATTATCGATGAGTACATTTGAGTTTTGTGGAAATGGGCCGTTACCAGCAGTGGGTGCAAATACGCAGGGCACAGTGACCCTGCCCAGGGTACAGCTGAGTGTTGAGGAGCATGAGCTATAGAGACTGCGTTCTGCCATTGAACAGCTGGGGGCCCCAGGCAGCTCCTGCCTCTCTGGGCCCCTGTCCCTCATCTGTACAATGAGGGCACATTAGCACTTACCTTATGGGACTACTGTAAGATGTAAAGTGCTTACCACAGTAAGCACTGCGTAAAGGTTTGCCAGTATTACCAGTGTTACTCGGGCCCCGCATGTCATCTGCAAAGCAAACACACTGCAGTCCTACCACCTGTGAATCGGTTCTTTTTTCGTGTATTGTACCTGACTAGTCTGCATGAGGCTCTTTGACACAGTCTCTTGGGTCCAGATAAGAGAGGCGTGAATGACTAAACAAAGGGAGGTGAGGGAAGCCAAGACCGTGCGGAAGGCCTGGATCTAGAAGGGGGTGTGGCAGGACGCTAATGTGCAGGGAGATCTGGAGCAACCGTGTCAAAGCTTTCGGAGAGACGGAGAGCAACACCCGGGGAACGCCGCAAAGAGAGACGGTAAAGGAGGGATGACAGCTCCCTGCAGGCCTGGACCAAGTGCAGCATGGAATAAGCAACAAGGCCAGAGGAAAGCAGCGGGCCTTATTAAGTTCCTCTGCAAGGCTTTCAATCAGCAATGGTTTCCTGGCAGGCTGAGGCAAGGCTCCAACCATCGCAGGTTACCCAGAAGCCACCAGAGAAAAATGGAGAAGGAAAGTCTTGAAGACTGAGCATGGTCCCTGATGTGATGTGGTTGCCATAGAGACCATGCTAGACATAGCCAGGAAGGGCTGTGACTGTCCTCAGAGCAGTTAACAAGCTATTAGACCAAACGGAAGGTGCCAGCAGGTGAGTAGAATGAAGCCGCCACATCACAGCTGTCTGTTTGCTGAGATCAGAGAAAGGAATCACTGTAACCAGCCCGGCCGCGGCAGCCATTGAGTCAAGTTCAGGGGAGCATGACAAGATCTCTAACCTGTGAGTCAGAGCCCGGGGACCACATCCCAGAGGCAGATTCTTAGAAGGGTGATGGCCATTTTTTGTTTGTTTTCATTTGAGCGTTCAAACAAGGTTAAAATAAAACAAAGCAAAACTTCGCCACTAGCAAACATGAAGTAACTAACAGTGAAGAAATTCCTGGCTGGGAAAAGTGCGGGAAAGCATTTTAAAAAGGAAGATTTCACGTGTTGCCCAACATTCATTCAAAACTGAAGATGCAGCAGGCGGCCGTGCAGCAAGCAGGAAGATCCAGGCTTCCAGAGCCACCGACCGCTGAGTTCAGGATGGCAAATTCAGGGCAGCAGGATTTGGAACCAGGTCCTGCTCTGGGCAGGAGCTTTGGTCCTCCTGGGTTACCTCGTCAGGGAGGTGTCCACGGGAGGCAGCTGGTGAGGAAGTATCTGGTTAATCATCCACCCTGAGGGCAGAAAATAACCGTCCAGAGGAGCCGTTCATTTGCAGCTAGACCCACCCTGTGCAAAGGTGCAAGGCCCCGTTGGCTCCTCTGCCTTCTGTAAGGGCATCTATTTGCACAGGTAGGTGGTGGCCTAACACCTCAGGTCCTTATGGCTTGTTGGTTCTTGATTCCCTGAAGCCCTATTACCTGTCTCCCTCACACCTGAGTGATATTTAAAATGTCACATCTTGTTTTATTTTTTTTCAGTTTTTGACCAGAGCCAGGTTTGAATCTGCCACCTCCAGTATTTGGGGCCAGCACCCTACTCCTTTAAGCCACAGGCGCCGCCCTTGTTTTTGCATGTGATGTTTCCTAGACCCAAAATGAGGAAACAGCTCATTTTCAGTTTAGCAAATTTTTATTTTGCTTCAAAGCTCAGCTCAGCTGCTTCATTCAGAATGAATGAGATGATTCATTCATTCATGATGATTCAATGAATGAATGTCATTAATTCCTTTATCCACTCATTCATTCTTTCAGTGAGAGCTAAGTACTTCCCAAGTACCTAGAGACCTTCTGTGAGTCCTTCCTCTTTGTTTCCATCCACTCCCAGTCCCTACTCACAAACCATCGTTCTGGGCAGGCATTGTTCATCGATGTCTAGCTCCCTCAATTTTAGAGTCCTTAAGGGTTGATTGTGTCTTGCTCACAGCCTAGCATACTTCCTAGAATTGAACACATATCAGGCGCTCAATAAATAATTATTAAAGAATGAATAAAAAAAATAAATGAATGAATTACACTTCAAATTTCATCCAAGTTGCCGTATGCTGAAGGGAATTTTTGAAGCCATTGAGTTGGCCTGGGAGGAAATGTTCTCAAGTGCATTGCTTAATAAAAAGAGCTCCGGGTCAAACGAAAAATCTAAAGTCAATATGAAATTGATCCTCCTCAGCACTTTCTGCTCCAAACATGTAGACAAAGGGACATTCCTGAAACATATGTATTAGTGTTGCATTTTCTGCTTCACAGACCCAGCGATCATTGTCACGGCAAAGTCCAGCGCTCATTAATTTATGGAGCCCCCCCTGCCTCCCGCGTAATCGGCAACAGGCTGATTAGGCAGCATAAATCAGAGGCCAGCCTAGAATTTGGGTGTGTCTCTAAGCTACAAACAGCAATTTCCTTTTCTGCTCTTTTCCCCTAGAAGTCGCTGACCACTATTTCAATTATGCTGAACACCATTAGGCTGAATGTTCCAAGACCCTTCAGAATCATTAGCTGACCAGTCCTTTTCAACTGTACAGAGAAAGAGGATGTAGACAACAAAAATAACACATCTGCATTGCACCTGCTAAGGACTCCCATCCCATCTTCACTCAGTTTAGCATCCAAGTTAATGAAGATGGGAGGGGGAAACAGGAAGTAGGCGAGAAATAACCCTTCTTACAGGAGGAGGCGCCATGCAGAGAAAGGACCAGATGTAGCAGGTAGGGCAATCTCGTGTCCCTGTGCTCGTCACTTGAGATGACTGTGGTGACAATTTGTCGAATCTGGCTTCAGATGGCGTTGGGGAAATGATTTGGGAGCCCGTGTTTAAGCAGCGGCATGGGAAGTCACGGCTTCTTGGGCCGACTTTCCTTTCTGATTCTATAGCACCAGCAGTGGCACAGCCCGAGTGCTCGCTTACGTAGAAGTATCTGCTGGCAACCTAGAATGCCTTTGCCTTAGAATATTTTTCTTGAGTATCTGTCTTAGAATACTTAGTTTAGGTTTCATCTTTCTCCTGGTTGATATGCAGGTGGGACAATGAGTGGACCTTGACTCAGCTGAATTCAACAAAGAAAAGTGGAGGGAAACGTCCTAGGAGAAGCATCTCTAAATTGGAGTGTAGTCACAGAGATGCCTCTGGGCTAAAGCTCCAGGGGGTCCCAGTGCTAGTACTATGGAGGGTAGGGAATGACTTTTACAGAGGACTCTGAAAAGCTGCAGTGAGGGAGGTGCACCCCCAAAGTGCACTTCCTCCCTTGGTGGGGGGTGCCCAGGCATATGCAGATGTGTGTGATTACATGTTGAATATTTGGAAATAGTATCACACTTAGCGGCACAGCAATGCTATAAAGAAGGTGCTATTACTTCCATTTAACAAAAGAGGTTGAGACACATATTTAAAGGCACACAGCCAGGACATAGACTCGGACCCATCCCCTTAGTCTTGACTTTTTAAGTCAGTTCCGTTGTTCGAGTTTGAGAGACAAAATTGCAATTTGTGCTGTCTAGACCAGTTGAGGAAAAGGTTATGGGCCTGCTTGGTTTATATAAATCGCGACCTTTATGATACCCTCTGGTCACCTCCTATACTTCCCTCTCCGGACTTGGCACAGTTTCAGGCTGTGACTTGCAGATATCCTTTGGCTATTCCCACCTAAGATACTTGGGACAATTCTCTGTCTCCTGAGTCCCTCCTGGTCCAAAGCCCTGTTATTTCTACTTCAAGTTTTTAAAAACTTGATTTATTCTTTCTGTTTACAAAAGATATACACACTCATCATAATATCAGCTTTAGATAAGGAGAAAATTAAAAGCATAAGGATAAGGCTATCCTGATATGCAGAGACATTCTCCCGTAATATCTTAATGCCTTGTCTTTTGTCCTTTTTAGATGTCTATGACCCTGCCCCTAAACACACGCTTACATACCAGAATCGTGCTGTATATAAAGTTCTGAAGCCTGCCTTTGGTCCAGATATCATTAAGAACATTAGAAATTCTTCAGAAATATGTTTTATTTACTAACTGGCATTGTTTAAGTGTGAAAATCTTTAATAAAACCCTTTGTCTCATTTTTGAAAATGTATTTGTCTTTCTTTCAAAATTGCAAATAATCTGAAAAAAATTTATTCACAAATCTTTGGGGTTCTTTTGTTTTTGAGACAGAGTGTCAAGCTGTCACTGTAGCTAGAGTGCTATAGGGTCATAGCTCACAGCAACCTCCGACTTGGGCTCAAGTGATCCTCTTGCCTCGGTTTTTCTATTTGTAATAGAGACAAGGTCTTGCTTTTGCTCAGGCTGGTCCACCTTCCTCAGCTTCCCAGAGTGCTGTTATTTCTAGTTTTAGGATAGAATACCAGAAGAGGAATCCTGGGGTTACAAGACCATGTAGCCACAAAAAAGAAATACAAAATATTTCTTTTGTATTGACCTGAATGGAGTTGAAACACATTCTTCTTAGTAAAGTATCACAAGAATGGAAAAGCAAGTATCCAATGTACTCGATACTAATATGAAGCCAGAAGATGAACTAATATACCCCCACATAAGAGAAAACCTCAATTCAATTCAAGTTGGGGAGAGGGTGAGGTAAGGGGGGCAGGGGTGTACTCCCACTTAATGGGCACAACGTAAGGGTACGTGACACACCTCCTGAGTGCAGGACACAACTACAATGGGGACTTTACCTAACAAATGTAAACAATGTAACACAGTTATTTGTACCCTCATAGTCATCTAAAATTTTCTTTAAAAATGATATGGAAAAAATGTTATAAAGTCATTTCAGACATTCTAGATAATTTGTATTAATTAAATTCTCACAATAGAGTTGCATTCTACCCTGAAAGTATATTGAAAGTACATTTGTTTCCTTGAAAAGCCCTCCATGTGGTAGTGAAGGGCAATCTTCTATATGATCTTGCATTTTTGCGAGCAGGTACGGAGTTTAAGGGGACAGGTTAAAACAAGACTAGGCCTCTTTCATTTTTTAAAAATTATTTTTAATTGCCACATAAGCATTGTGCATGTGAATGAGGCACAGAGTGACATGACCCAGGCATGCAATGTGCAATGATTAAATCAGAGTGATAGCACATCCATAACTTCAAACACTGTATTATTTATTTGTGTTGGGAACATTCAAAATGCCCTCTTCTCTTTGAAATCATATAATAAATTACTGCTAATTCTAGTCACTCTTCAGTGGTACAGAATACTAGAAGTTAATCCTCCTACCTCGCTGTAATTTTATATTTGATCCTTAACCTCTACCCTTCCTAACCTCTAGTACCAACCACAATTCTACTTCCTGTTATCTCCCATGAAGGAGAGTATTTCGTGTTTGTCTTTCTGTTCTGTCTTATTTCGCTTGACATAATGTTCTCTAGGCTCACGCTTGTTGCTGTAAATGACAGGATTTAGCTCTTTTTTACGGGTGAACAATATTCCTTGGTGTATCTTTACCACCATGGCTTTATCCATTCATTGCTGATAAACACTTGGGTTGATCCCATATCTTCAATATTGTGAAGGGTGCTGCAATTAACATGCTCTTCACCTATGTCATTTTCTGTCATAGCTCAGCTACGTTTCCCAGTCCCCTAACAATTAAGTTGGGTCAAAGGACTGAATTCTGCCCAGTGGAGCATGGGAGAAAGGCCTGCCTTCCATTTCCAGAAAGGCCCCTAAAAATATCCCAAGTGTGATCTTCCTCCTCTCTCTTTCCCTGTCTTCAGAGAACTCAGAGACCATGTGTAGAAGATGATGGTGACACACAAAAAAATGGTCCCTTGAAGGATGGCATTAAATACCAGAATACAGTTTTGATATGTTAAATCCTACATTGGGAGGGATCGTTGGTTAAGGTGGCTCGAAGTGACTCATTCCAACTCACACAGCCAGTGTCTGATTTGCTCACTGGTGTCCTCAACTGCCTTCTGTCCCTGTCATAGGTAAGACCTTCATCCCCTAAACAGGCCTATTTCTCCCCATGAGAAAAGCCCAGTGCGACGCAACAGCCCTCCCAAACAAAGGCTTTTGCACAAAAGGAAAAAAACCAAGTGGCATTCCTCAACACAGTGGTTTCTCTTTTCCTGCTGACGCTAATTACAGTTTGCTAAATGTAAACTGGGGAAACATCTCGCCCACCCAAAGAGTTCCAGAAATGGGCCCACAGTCTTCAAAGTCGCCCAGGAGGAGAAAGACACTCCTCTTTTTGAGTCTTCTATGTGGTAAACTTCTGTGGAAGACACAGAGAGGTGTGAGCATAAAAAGGTGAGTTTCAAGCTGCACGTCTTCCCAACCTCAGGCCCTTTCCCCTGGTTCTTGCTCTGATGCAAGTTGGAGGCATGAAGCAGAGGCTTGCAGAAGACACTGCCCCGCTGGCGGGGTGGAGGGTGATTACATGTGTGTGCAGCGCTGTGGAGGCAGTCTGGGAATGCAATTACACAACTAATTATGTTGAAACAACAAATCTGAGCGCCCCTGAAAGGTCCCCGCCCATGGGACTCCACACTGTCACTTTCCTGCACCCTCATCCTTTCTTCTGTTCTGGCGTCACTACTTGAATCTTTCCCCCCTATTAAAATTGTTCTCCTCCTCCTGGGATATCATCAAGAGCCCCCTTGTCAGTGAACCCTCCCTGGTCTCATACCACCCGTCTCCACCCAGATCAATGGGTCTTTCCTCTCTGTTCTCACAGGATTGTTGCCTGGTTCCCTGTTATGCCACTTGCAATGTCTAGACCTCAGTTGTCAAATGTGGAAAACAAGAGTCACGTATTCCCAAGGCTCTCTGAGTCTTCAAAACTTTATTATTTTATTTGTCAAATATATCTTAATGAATCTAACATATTTATTATATATTGGGTACTTTTGAAGTACGATATAACTCTCTTAGATATTTCAAAAGAATAATGTTTTCAAAAGACTTTAAATCAACGTATTAAATTGAAATTCAATATCAAAACAACTTTTTTTTTTTTTTTTGAGACGGAGCCTCAAGCTGTCCCCCTGGGTAGAGTGGTACGGCATCTCAGCTCACAGCAACCTCCCACTCCTGGGCTTAAGCGCGTCTCTCGCCTCAGCCTCCCAAGTAGTGGGGCTTATCGGCCCCCCCCACACCACCCGGTGAGTTTTTGGTTGCAGCCGTAATTGTTGATTGGCAGGCCTGGGCGAGATTTGAACCTGCCACCTTAGGTGTAGGTGGCTGGCACCTGAGCTACTTGAGCTATAGGCGCTGAGCCCTGTTCT
>CAUYQV010101775.1:0-53627 GCA_963574575.1 Galagoides demidoff
TGTTTTGATACAATGACTAAGCAAATGACATGAAATTTATGTTAACCAGCTTGATGAAAGTATTTCAAATTGTATATGAAAACAGTACAATGTACCCCATGTTTGCATTAATGTATACAGCTATCAATTAATAAAAAAAAACCAAAATAAAAAAAAATAAAGATGGTGGATTAAGTCATAAAGGTTTGTAAAGAAGAATTTAGAAAGAATTTTATATGTGATTAAGTTAATTATTATAAAAAGGAAATCTCTAGTTAAAAAAACAAAGTTGTCTATTCTCAGTTTATAAGACCTACTCTTAAAGCCTCTTAAATTTCTATTCTTGTATACATATTTAAAGTAACACAAAAAAATGCATTGAAAGTCAGAACTCAAAGGGTAAATTTACCATTATAGAGTTAATACAAAGTTTGTTAAAAATTGTTTCTCTATTTTTTTGCTTGCTAAAAACTTTGGTTACTATGTTACAAATAGCCTTGAGATAAGGTACCAGGGCTCTGCAGAAGACCCAAGGTCAGTTGGGTCTCATTTGATAAAGAAAAAAAGAAGAGTCCTCTTTATTTTTGAACCAGCAGCTGCTTTTCTTTCTGAATTGTCATTTCTCTGTCTGGCTCTTACAGTAACAGGACATATTCTTAACAAGTAACTGCTACCATGTTGGAAATTGACTGGAAACTGCATGCTGCCTATAGGCCACAGAGTTCTGGAAAAGTTGAAAGAATAAACAGAACATTAAAGGCTAGTATAGAAAAATATGCCAAGAATCTAAACTTCAGTGGATCCAGGCTTTACTACTGGCATTGTTTAGTATATCACAGGCCTCTTCCCATTTTAAGAAATTTACCAGGGACCTTGAGAGAACTGGGAGAAACAGAACTTACTAACCATCTAATGTCACTGGGAAAAATAATTTCAAAAAAAATTTCGGAAGGGGTGAATGATGGATGTCATAGATTGTTTATCTCCCCCAGTCCATCCTTATTCTCCAGGTAACCAGGTGTAAAGATTAAAGCCTGAGCCCGCTTAAACCGCAGGTCCCTACTTGGTGATCCTGTCCACACCAACAGCAGTGAAGGTGAATGGTATTGCAGCCTGGATACATCACTCGCGTGTAAAACCAGCCAGTGATGAAGAGTGGACGGTCCAATGACGCTCAGAGCATCCCCACCACCTTACCAATAAAAAACAGACTTCAGGGAATGCAACCTAATACGGTCCTTTTGGAGAGGCATCTGGAGAACACTTAGAGAACTAAAAATAGACCTGCCATTTGATCCTGCAATTCCTTTATTAGGTATATATCCAGAAGACCAAAAATCACATTACAATAAAGATATTTGTATCAGAATGTTTATTGTAGCCCAATTCATAATTTCTAGGTCATGGAAGAAGCCCAAGTGCCCATTGATCCACGAATGGATCAATAAATTGTGGTATATGTATACCATGGAATACTATGCAGCCATAAAGAAAGATGGAGACTTTACCTCCTTCATGTTTACATGGATGGAACTGGAAAATGTTCTTCTTAGCAAAGTATCTCAAGAATGGAAGAAAAAGTATCCAATGTACTCAGCCCTATTATGAAACTAATTTATAGCTTTCATATGAAAGCTATAACCTATTTATAGCCTAAGAATATGGGGAGGGGGGAGAGGAGGGTGGATGGGTGGGGGGGTGATTGAAGGGATCACCTCTATGGTTTATCTCACAAGGGTACAAGTGAATCTTTCTAAATGCAGAATATAAACATCTTAACACAATAACTAAGAAAATGACATGAAGGCTAAGTTAACCAGTTTGATGAAAATATTTCAAATTGTATATGAAAACACCACACTGTACCCCATGATTACATTAATGTACACAGCTATGATTTAATAAGAAAAAGAAAGGAAAAAAGAAAACAGACTGCAGCTCTGCCCCAGTCACATACTGGGCACTGACTGGTCTATGCATGGCAGAAGCTTGAAGACAAGCAGCAGCGGCATAGGACTGATTATTTGCTTTGAATTTTTTCACCTTCTTTCTTTATTATGATTATTTTTTATTTTTTTGAGACAGAGTCTCACTATGTTGCCCTTGGTAAAGTGCTGTGGTGTTACAGCTCACAGCAACCTCAAACTCTTGGGCTCAAGCAATTCTCTTGCCTCAGTCTCTCAAGTGCCGGGACTACAGGTGCCTGCCACAACATCTGGCTATTTTTGTTGTTGTTGTTGTCATTATTATTTAGCAGGCCTGGGCTGGGTTCGAACCCTCCAGTCTCAGTGTATGTGGCTGGTGCTCTAGTACTGACCTCTGGGCACCTCCCCACCTTCCTCCTTTAATCTTAGATGTAAGACATAGTAAAGGTTGTGAAAAATGTATCCAAGAGGTAATCCAAACTAGACAAACTGTCAAAACAGTGTTATTAGTTTACTCTTATTATAAATGTATAGGAAAACCTGAAGGAACTTGCCTATATAATCACCCCCAACATCAGGTATGTGTGCCCCCAAGGGAGCCTGCTGTTTGCTACAATCCTTCTGAACCCCCAGAGCCCACTGAATTTGTTATGTGGCATACTGATATCCCTAGAAAGACAATAACCTGAGTTATAACAGAAGAAATACCTAAGCAAGTATTACTAACTTTTGATGCATGCCAAGTTTTTTTTAGAGACAGAGTCTCACTTTATCACCCTCAGTAGAGTGCTATGGCATCACAGCTTACAGCAACCTCCAGCTCTTAGGCTTAGGCGATTCTCTTGCCTCAGCCTCCTGAGTAGCTGGGACTACTGGTGGGCGCCCACCACAATGCCTGGCTATTTTTTTTGTTGCAGTTTGGCTGGGATCAGGTTTGAATTTGTCACCCTCGGTATATGGGGCCAGTCCCCTACTTACTGAGTCAAAGGCGCCGCCCATTCCAAGTTTTTAATAACATAAACGTTTAAAAGAGCATGAATGAATCCATCTTGGGAAAGATAATATATGAGATAAGTACATATGCCACAGGTTAGGCACCTAGTGCAGGATATATGTACTGGCCGTGGATAATTTGGGCCACATGGATTAATCCCAATGACAGTAATGCAGTACATTTAATAAAAGGGAAATCTCCTTCACCTTGTACCCCTGGAAATTGTTATTCATCTAAGGGTAAGCCTCCTTCCCCTAGTTGTAACTGGGGAAACTGATACTAAATATACTAAATATAACCAACCCTTCTGATCCTAGATGGGCAAAAGGTAAAGTCTTATGTTAGAAATCAACATACATGAAAAAGACCCTATCACAGGTATAACAATTAAAAGTAAAATAACTGAGAGAAACTCAAAGCCTGTGTACCAGGCTTTCTATGATAAATTACAACCACCTGCTTCCTCCTAAAGCTAAAAACTTATTCCTCCACCTGGCAGAAAACATTGCTCAGTCTTTAAATATAAGATCTTACTTTGTGGTGGGACAGTGATGAGCAGCAAATGGCCTGGGGATCCAGAGAAGTCACTCCCTCAGATCCTATTCCCAATGTTACTCACTCTAAGCATGCAGTGGGAGTAAGCTTTCGGACACTAAAAACGTCCATCATAGGTCCATACTATTTAGTCAGAGAAGGAAACAACTTCACCATCCTGGTAAGGAAGCTGTCACGTGTAGGCCTAAAAATGTATAAAGGAAGTACCAGTAGTACTACCTGGTGGAGCAAGGACATAACTGAACTAACGCCCCTGAGTAGATTCCCGAAGCTCAAAGCTGCTTGGGACTATCCGGGGATCAGCAATAATGGGCAGCTCCACCAGGTATCTGCTGGATCTGCAGACATTGGGCCTAATTAAACTTCCTGACAGATGGTATGGGAGTTATGTAATAGGTATAATCAAACCTTCCTTCTTCCTACTGTCCCTAAAGACTGGAAAATTGTTAAGTTTTCCAGTTTATGCTTTTAAATGGAAATGACAAAAGCGTGATGTGAAAATAGAAGGATTAAAACTATGATTATAGGCTCGGCACCTGTGGCTCAATTGGCTAAGGCGCCAGCCACGTACACCTAAGGTGGCGGGTTGGAATCCCCAGCCCGGGCCTGCCAAACAACAATGATGGCTGCAACCAAAAATGGCGGGTGTTGTGGCGGGCGCCTGTGGGCCCAGCTACTTGGGAGGTGGAGGCAGGAGACTCCCTTGAGCCCAGGAGTTGGAGGTTGCTGTGAGCTGTGATGCCATGGCACTCTACCCAGGGGGATAGCTTGAGGCTCCGTCTCAAAAAAAACAAAATAAAAAAACTATGATTATAAATGTTCTTTTTATAATAAAAAGATATTTGCTTTCTTGCTTATTACCTATGTTTGTTCAATTTCTCAAAGGCATAATCTCTGGAATTGTGATAAAAGAGAACGCAGGCAAAGTGCTCATGGCTCAATGAGATTATCAAGTAGCTATAGATACTGATAATGAATGAGATCAGACCCCATTCCTGATTGATGGGGTCTCAAAGGGCAGAATGAGGAAGGAGAAATGAATTTTAAGGTTCTTAGTGCTCCTGAGAAAGCAGCAGGCAGCTGCAGAAGAACAACTCCTCCAAATAGAACTAACTTTACACTGAGCTAAAATAACCTTGGAAAAAAAGACTTTGTAACTAATAACAATGCCCTGGTTTCTAACATCTCTAGCTGTAACTATGTAGCTGATATTGAACTGATTAAAAAAAAAAAAAGGTATAAAAGAGCCTGTGCATTTCTTGGAATTCAGCATTTCACGCCTTGAGGTCCCTGAGTTCTCACTGGCAATGAAAGGTTCCTTCCTCTATCTTGTTGGTGTAAGTGTCTGTCTGTTTTAATTTGCCATTTTCCTGCAACAGTTTCATCAAAGTGTTCAAGCCATGGAGGCAATAGAGGGGGTCAGCTAAGTAGGTGGAAGTTACAGTCATGTGGAACCTCATCGGGAAAATGACACCCTGTCACTTTTCCTGTCTTTCATAAGTTGGAAGTAAATCACAGTTACTGTCCACAGTCAAGGGAAAGGGGTTGCACAAGGCCCCAATATCTTGTGTGGGGATTATTTGGGGGCTATTTTAGAGGCTCTTTGCCACAAAGATGGCATTACTAGCAGCTGAGGGCAGAGGGAAGCTGCTGTGAGTGATCACACCCCCTCCCTAGCTCTGCACTGGACAGATCTTAATATTTTGGATCCTTTGCTAATTCATTAAATCAGTTCAATGAATCTTGAAGTTGATGTTCACAGCAGCCCTTCCACACCCATTCCAAATCCTACCTGACATGTTGCATGAATGTATATCAGAAAAGTCATGAGGGCGGGGTGTGCGTGGCAAAACTCCCAGTTAGATGGATTTTTGTGTGATTTGCAGGTGCATTTTATTTCATAATTTAACTATGCAAATATTACAGGAATGTGTTGCTATGATTAGCTGATATATGGGTGTGACATAACCCAGGTCAATCTGAAAATTTCTCTAGGGTTCTGAATATGGATAGTGAGATAGAGAGAGAGAAGCTCTCTTTTCACTCTGTGGAGCTCACCATCTATGGTGATTAAGAAGCGACTTTTCTGCACAAAGGGAGTTCGAGATCAAAGCATATAATAGAATTGGAAAAGCAGCAATAAGAGAGTCTGAAGGACACAGTTTCAGGCCCTGAGGCCATCTCCCCCAGTTTCTGCATGTCCTAGTGCAGGGGCCATTAGATTTCCATGAGGGTTTTTTTTTAGGCCTATAATTTACATTTCTGTCCCTGAGGACAGAAACAGTCCCCACCAAAGCTACATGTAACTTAGGAGTTCATCACCTCTTCCACATCCAATTAGGAGCCAC
The DNA here is from genome assembly GCA_963574575.1 of Galagoides demidoff. Classification (NCBI taxonomy): domain Eukaryota; kingdom Metazoa; phylum Chordata; class Mammalia; order Primates; family Galagidae; genus Galagoides; species Galagoides demidoff. The sequence goes on from CAUYQV010101775.1 coordinate 5,802, forward strand.
CACTCCAATCATATGGAGGTGCGGTCACTTTTTAAAGTCTACTGTCCTTGTTTGGTGGGTCATTTCCTCTTTGGATGTGTCTAATCACGAGAAAACTCTTTCACTCATGGAACTTCCAGGTCTCAAGCAGTCACTCATGCAGGTGTGCAGTGCAAACATCTCATGAATAGGATATACGTTTAGTCCAATGCCTAGAACACCTTATTTATTATCATTTTTGCTACTATTAACTTTACTGTCCTCTCTGCCTGGAATATCTGTTCTCCAGTTTTCTGTACACCTGTCTGCCTCTCTCTTTTCCTTCTGGCACCTTCTCTGAGAGGATATCCATGCTCATTATTGCTAATATTGGTTTCCTTATTTAAAAATTACACACCCTTTTGTTTCCTCGAGACACTAATACATATGTACAGCTATTTTATTCACTTACTCATATTCTCATGAATTATTTTCTTTTTTTTTTCGGAGGTAAAGATCAGGTCAGAAGGCCTCACCTTGCCTGATCTATGCTTGAATTCCCAAAGCCTGGAACACAGAACTTGCTCAGTACTATTTGTTTAATGATAAATAAATGGATAAAGGCATGAAATATGATAAATGAAGCACTTGGTGGGAAAACACCTATAAGACTCCACTGAGTGATGGAATAATACTATCCAACACTTATGGAGCATTTCCTGTGTGCCAGCAAGGTTATAAACACCTCATTGTAAGGCAGTGCTATTATTATTTTTCTCTGTATTTGCAGATGGAGGCTCAGAGAGGACAGTTCACTTCACCAAGGTTATAGCCAGGAATTGACTGAGCCAGGATTTGAACCAGAGTTTATCTGATGTGCATCCGTGCTTGGCAGCAGGGAGTTTTCCAGGCTACTCCACAAATCTCCTCTTAGTAATCTGTGCTAAGAACCCAAAGAGAAACAAACAGTTCACACCAGTGACCAGCTGATCTCTGTTTCAAGAGGAAAACAAGAATCCCCCTGAGAATTCAATGGAAGTGATGTCATGAAGTCTTGAGCCAGATGATTAGTAGAATTTGTCTGAACTCACCGCCTCCAGCCCTGCTTCTAATGTCCTCACACAAAGCCCCCTGGGCATCCGTCCTGAAGAGCACATCAGAGAACAGGGTTAGTGTGGCTGGCATTAAAGAGCCCAGCGGGACACCTACCTGCACAACTTGGCAAACTTCATAGCCATAACAATCCCCAGGAAGCCAATTCCAAGTTTTCTTAGTGAGAAAGCCATGGGATTTTCATTCCACCTGGGGGCTCATTAAAATTTTGACACTCAATTCCCATCTTCATTTCATTTGAGTAAATTTCAGAGTCCCCCTAGGACCAGCCACAGAGCTGTAGGCAGCTGAGACTTGATCCACAGCTGAGAATTAAGGTGGAAACAGAGTCAGTTTCACCCCACTCTGGAGGAATGGTCCCCAGATAGCTTTTCCATTAGCCTCAAGCTCAAACTTAGGTGATTGAAAAGCAGCAAGAGGTATAGGTAGGAATTGGAGGAGGCTCTCTCTTTTCCTAAGACACAAGCCTCCAAGTGCAGAGCTCCAATCCTCCAGCTGCAGACCACACCGCGGCATCATGGACAGCAGAGCCAAAGAATGCAAAGCCCTTGGTGCTGAGCGTGGTGTCTGTGACCTCTCCACACTGCCAGCACAGGTGGAGGTGAAGGCCTCCAGGGCTATGAGGGACTCCGAGGTGTCTACATCCTCCATCTTTAACACTCGCCACACTCTGTTATTTAAATTACTTGTTCAACACCCACCCTCTTTCCCCATTAAACCGGTAGTCTTAAGAGGATAGGACCCCAGGGGACTTGCTCAACCATGTGCTCCTGGTCTAGTACCTAATAAGCGCGTAATAAATACTTGCTGAGAAAACAAGCAAATGGCCCTCTCATGACAACACTATGGAGAGCCTTGGAGTTTCAAAATCCTTCTGAAATATTCTGAAATGTGTATGACTACTCCCTAATTTACCTGATATTCATTTTCAGATGTGGTTGACATCACTAGAACTCACCTGTTCTTGTGCATGTATCAGGGACAGTATGTCCAGTGCAGATGACTGTCATCTCAGGCTGTTGGGATTATGCAGGAAGAAGGTCCTCTGAGAGGTCCTGGCTTTTAGGCCCCATTAGGCTACTCCCTAATCCTTGCTGTGCAAGCTCTCTTCATATGGACCTTTCCCATACTTTTTTTTTTTTTCTTGTAGAGGCAGAGTCTCATTTCATTGCCCTTGGTAGAGTACTGTGGCATCACACAGCTCACAGCAACCTCCAACTCCTGGGCCTAGGCGATTCTCCTGCCTCAGCCTCCCGAGTAGCTGGGACTACAGGTGCCTGCCACAACGCGGGCTTTTTTTTTGTCGCAGTTTGGCCGGGGCTGGGTTTGAACCTGCCACCTTCAGTATATGGGGCCGGCACTCTACCCACAGAGCCATAGGCGCCCCCCGACCTTTTCCATTCTTCAGATAGCCAATCATCATCCCACCTCAGATCCTTTGCACATGCTCTTCCTTCTGCCTCTGCTCCTGGAGCAGAAAATCTCAACTGAAATGTCACATCCCTCCCCATCAGCCTGCCTGGTTTTCCAAGATTGGTTTTTCCACTGTCACAGCCACTGCCATCCCTTCCTCATACTCCTCACATTCTTCTCTGAAATTCAGTTTTCCATCCTCCACCTTCCCTCCACTGTAAATCCCACAAGGGCAGTATCCCATCTGTGCTCTCCACTGTGTCCTCCCCAGATCCTGACTCAGCCATGGGCTCAGATGCTTGGGATACATCTTTTGAACAGGTAGTTGGGGCTGGGTTTCATCCAAGTCGGAGAGAAGAGTTATCCGGTACATAGTCTTTAGGTACTAAGGCTGGTCATTTATTATCATGATAAGCAGCTAGTGCAGCTGTTCTGATGCCTCCCTGCTACCAAAAAGCAAATCAGGCAGAGGTTTCCTGCCTCTGTTTATCGTCAGACAGCTGCTCATCTCAGAAACAGGAGGGGACTTCTTACACAAGAGGTTGACCAAGGCATTGCAGAGTCGTTCAACCCAACTCAAATTTCCAATCTCCAGTGGGATCCACCTCTAAGAACTCCTGGGCAAGGGAGGGAGACAAACGAGCACGTAAGTCATTCAGATACCGGGACATAAATGCCACGGAGATGGGACAGTGTCTTGGGGTGGTTAAAGACCTTTTTCCTTCTCTGAAACTCCTCCAGGCAAAAAGATCCAAAAAGAGAATCCATCTGCAAATAAATCACTATAAACCCTAAAGTGCATCTGCCAGATTTCATGTATTTAAGATCAGGATGAAGAAACAGAGAAATGGCCACAGACTTCCTAGCTTAAGGGCAGGTGCCGTGAAGGGAAGTAGGCGGAGATTTTCCTCTGAGGGAGGGCTGGGGCCTGACTCCTCCGGTCCCTGCAGCTGCGGGCACAGGTTCCGGAGCATAGTGAGGGCTGGAGCATAGCCAGGCCTCACTGGCGAATGAAATGGCCAGTGCTGGTGAATGAAATGACTTGAACTCGTTTCCATCATCTCTGGGTCAAGGCCACTGGGGGACCGAGAAATATGGGTCCTGCCTGGGAGAAACGCTGCCAGAGCTAACAAGCTGTGGTTAAAGGGACTCTGCTACTCGCTGGTGTTTCTCCAGTGACCACACACTGCTTGGCACGTTATAGATGCTTAATGAATATTTGTGGGACAAACAAAAGAATAATGTCCCTGTTCAAGAAAAATTTAAAATGAGGGGAGGGCAGGGAGTTCACCCTGAGCAAACACCTACTCTGCTCCAGGAGGAACACAGTTAACGCGTCTCTCATCCCAGTAATCCAGCACCATTTTACAGAAGAGAAAGTGAGGTCCGGAGAGGACAGGGTGCAGGTTCCAGGCCACAGCGCCCTCACCAGGCAGAGCGGCAAGATGCTCCTTGGTATTTATGTCCTTGGCCCCTGCCGCCCATTCCCTGTCAAGTCAACCCCCTGTTCTATCTCTCTGGGCTTCCAGAAGCAGCAGTAAAAGATCTTTCTCCTAATCCTGGCTCCATCTATCGTATGAATCTCGGTCCCTCTGCTGTCCCTTCCTAGTATAGACTGTGGCAAAGAAATGTCCTAAGAGAGAACATCTGTGGGGCCAGCCCAATTCCTCCAAATTTTGGGTTTTCTGCTGTTCCAGGAGGCTAAAGCTTAGAGGCAAGTGTTGGCTGGACCCCCAGTCCAGGCTGACATCTGCCCCTTCCAGGCCTGAGGCCCCAGCCCCTTTCTGGCCTCTCCTTCCAGCCCTTCCCACCCCTGGGCCCCAAACAATGGTGTTAAGATGCCTCTACAGCAGCGTTTCTCAACCTGGTCTGACTGGGGCATAGAGCACTGTGAAGGAAGGTTTGGGGGTTGCCTGTACATATGTCAACTGATCCCAGGGAATCCTGACATTCCCCAAGCCCCCACCAAAGGCTCCTTGAGACCCCCCATCTGCCTCCTGGGTCCCTTTGGAACATGCTGCTGGAGAAGACAGGGATAAAGTAAAGGTGCAGCCACTGCCACCTTCTGAGCTCACTGTGTGGGTGAGGGGGCTCCAGTTTCCTCGGCTCCCCCCTCAGGACAGTCCCTGCTGCTGAAGTGACATAGGGTCTGGGGAAGAGCTGAGGGTAATAGAATGTTGGAGGTGGATCTTGGACCTAGAATGGGGCCAAATGATGTCCGAGGTGGACTGAGCCTCAGGGATGGCTCTACCTTGCAGAAGTCTGCACCTGGGATCACTGTGTACTTGTTGCCACAGGTCACAGATTGAAAGCTGAGTATGAGGGACACGGATGAGTTTCCATGGTGTGGTGCTGTGCATGTGCTTGTCTGCATGCACCTCTGGGTGTGCACAGAGCTAGGACTCTCTGCAGGTGTGTCCATCTCTGTGGGCAGCTCTCTGCTTCTATGTAAGGGCGTGTAAGGGCCCGGGTTTGAACACAGCTGGTGGGGACATGTCATGTGTATGTTTGGTGCTAGTGGCAGAGCCTATAGCACCTGAGCATGTAGAGAGAGGAGGCAGATGCATGCAGATGTTTGGGGGTGCAGTAGGCACCAGTGTCTGTGTGTAGAGGTCAGGACCTTGCATCCCTGAGCAGAGCTTTCCTGAGGAGCCTCCTCCTCTGCTCTCAGAAACACTTGGGGTTAGCCTCAGAAGCAGGAAGGCTGAGCTAGGGGGCACCATGAGTTCTCCCCCTCTCAGCTCTGGGCTGGCTTTCAACACTTTAAGACCTGTTCTCTCACTTTCTGGGGACAGGCTGGGCTGGGAACACAGTGTAGAGAAAGGAAGAGGTGGAGGAGGGGTCAGGGAGGTCCAGAGTGCTTTTAAAAAAATTGAGATAAAATTCACATAATGCAGACTTAGCCATTTTATTAAAGTGCATGATTCATTGGCATTAAGTACTTTCACACCATTGGGCAACCACCATCTTTACCTAATTTTCAAACATTTTCTTCAGCCCCAAAGGAAACCCACACTCATTAGCAGTCACTCCCTGCCCCCCCTGCCTGCATTTGCCTGTTCTATATATTTTATACAAACGGAATCACAACATATGTGACCTCTTGTCCTGGCTTCTTTCGCTTGGCCTGATAATTTCAAGATTCATCATCTTATAGCCTGGATCAGTACTTCTTTCTTTTTTTTTTTTTGCTTCACGTTAAATTACTAACAAAACATTAACTATTAAGCATTAAGCATTTTAAAATGCACAATTCAGTGGCATTTAATACATGCCCAGTGTTGTGCAACCACCATCTCTACATAGTTCCAAGACATTTTCGCCACTCTGAAAGGAAACCTCATACCCTTAGGTTATCACTTCTAAGTCCAGCTCACCCACATTCCTTGACACCCAGTAATATGCTTTCTTTCTCTGTGAATTTATCTATTGTTGACATTTCATATAAATGGAATCATATAACAGGTGGCCTTTGAAATCTGGCTTCTTTCACTTGGCATATTGTTTTTGAGGTACATTCACATCTTTTTTTTTCTTTTTTTTATTAATTGATAGCTGTATACATTAATGCAAACATGGGGTACATTGTACTGTTTTCATATACAATTTGAAATACTTTCATCAAAGCTGGTTAACATAAATATTCATGTCATTTGCTTAGTCATTGTATCAAAACATTTATATTCTAGTTCTAGAAAAGTTCACTTGTTAGACAGGTATATAGGTGATCTTTCCGGTCACCCTCCCACCACCCAGCCACCCTTCTCCCCTCCTCTTCCCCACCCACTCCCCATATTCTTGGGCTAGAATTAAGTTGTATCTTTTGTTTGAGAGCCATAGATTAGTTTCATAAAAGGGCTGCGTTCATTGGATACTTTTTCTTCCATTCCTGAGATACTTTGCTAAGAAGCACATTTTCCAGTTCCATCCATGTAAACATGAAGGAGGTAAAGTCTCCGTTTTTATGAAGGTGGTTTCTAAGGAGGAACTATAAGATAGCATACATGTTTTTTAAAATAAAATTAAAAAATTTTTTTTTTGAAATTAGAATTTGTGAAAATAAAATTTCCATTTTTTTTCAGAAAATTCTGAGGCCCTTTCCCTTTGAACTGGTTTTGGAGTCTCTCTTTGAGGCCATGCGTGAACATTTGCTTCCCCACTTTACATCTTGTTCACCTGGATTGTGTGACTCATTCATCAGATGGGACACTCAGTTGGATGAGAGTAAAGGCAGTGGTTTTATAGACAGGCATGCTAATGCAAAGAATTGACAGTTAATAGTCCAATAAAGACGTAGAGATAGGAAGAAGTAAACAAGGGGGGCTAATGAATTCAAAGGAGACAGTCTGGGATACAGTAGACTAAGTACTTCAGGGTACCAGAGAGGGTCCTGGGATTGCATGAGAACCCAGTGCTACCCTTGGTGTCCCAAGAAACTTCTTCATAACCCACTGCCCCCAGATTGCAAACTCAGATGTGTAGCTGGGCACAAAGGGATTTACTAAATGTAAAACCTGAAGTTTGGGCTCACAGCACCAGTGAAGTACTTACTCTGTTTATCAACACATATGTGACCATGTGCCATTTTAAGGATGTGTATAATTGGTAAAATGTCACAAGAAATTTTGCTTACTGTGTTCCTTGATTCCTATCCTCAAGACTGGTTTGCTTAAAAAATAAAATGTGATTTTCTGATAGTAAGAAATACTAGAAATTTCATGGAAAATAAAATTCATTATGAAACGACTACTTAGAGAGAACTCCTGTTAATAATTCATTGTATCTTTTTAGTCTTTTTTCCTGCATGTTTTGTGTGTGCATGGATGGGTCTCTGTACACGTGACTGAAATGCCTATGGGGAAACTCTTATTCCCTTCTTGCCACCCTTGAATATTCCAGTTTTTGAGGTTCCATCAGTATAAGCCAGTTGTCATGTCTTTGTATTTGTAATATGAGTGCTTTATTACAGTGGAATTTACACATTTTCCATTTTCCATGCTCGTGAATCATTTGCATCTCTGCTTTTATTGTTTACCTGCGTTTTCATTCACGTCCCTCTCTCATTTAGTGTTTAATCTTATTGATTTTTAAGACCTGCAATGCCAATATTAATCTTTTGTAATTCCACCAATATTCTTTTCCACTTTGCCATTTTTCTTTTAATAATGGTGGTTTTTGACGAATAGAAGTTATTCTTTTTCTTGTCTTTAATTTTTTCATGGTCTCTCTGTGAGTCTTGTTCTTTCTGGTTTCTTTTGTTGTTGTGTATGGCTGTGGTGTAGTTTTGTTTTTGTAATGATACTTGTCCTGCTCTAAGAATTGCCTTCTCCAATCTCGGTTTCCCTTTCCTTTGTTATGCTTAACAAGTTCAGTGTCAATGCCACATTTCTTTGCCTTCTCATATTCTCTGTCTGTATAGGGTAATGTTTTCCTGAGCAGTGAGAGAGTTTTTGAGCAAAGGAGTTTTCCTGAATCCTTCCAAAACTTTATAGGCTAGCCTACGAAAGAGGGAAGATTGTAAGCCAAGTAAGTCCCCAGAGTCCTAGGAGAGAATTTACACATGTATTTCTGCTCAGATGTTTGTGGTCTTGTAAAGTTCTCATGCAGCACACAGAGGAGAGGCCATTACTGTGAATTTTAGCTTGTGGGTGAGAGCAACTCAGTCAATAGAGATGAATGATCTTTAGGTACCAGGGAAAGATTTCTGCTTAGCTAAGGTGAGACCAGGGACACAGCCCCGAGGATGTAATAGTGCCTTTGTTTCATTTATTATGTGACTTTCATTCAAAAGCCTTCAGCAGGTTTTTCAAGCTTGAAATATTATTTACCAAACTCTTGGAACCGGCTTTATAGATCTTTAATAAAAATGTTCATTCAGCAAGGCAGTGACCTCCTTTGGCTGCACAGACGTGATATTACAAAGCACATAGTGCCTTTGCTTCTTTGTTTTTGGGGACTAGGGCAAAGCAAGATTAGGTGCCTGTGGAGTCATAGCAAATTGATTGTTAGTCTTAATCGGAATTAAGTTTTCTGGTACCCCACAGAACCTTTCTTTCTTTAATATAAACTTTTTTTTTTATTCCAGAGGACTCTCTGACATGATCACCCATTGTCCCCCCCTCCTTTTTTTTTTTTTTGTAATTTTAAGTCAGGCTCAGCAAAATCAACTTGTAAAGCTTTGTCTTCTGTCTAGAAGACCTTGCTGTCCTCATAAAGTGTCATTTTATGTTGGTGAAAATAGATCATGTAGCTAAACTGATCCCAGTTGATGCCCTTAGCCGTGAGTAGAGCATCACCTTGGAATCATCCAATTTTATTAAAATCTTTTTCAGTAGGCCCAAGACCTGATTTCGTAATCTAGCTGTGTGTGTCCATACTATGGCATTTCACAATGCGTCTGTTCTGGGTTTTCAAGTATTACGTTAATTGGTTTCTCTGCATTATGGAGAATGACATCTTTAAAAAAAAAAAAACACAAGGTTTTTTTTTTCTTTATTAGTCCTAAGCCTTTGTGTAATTGCCAATTGTTGGCTTGAGTAATGACACATCTTGCCCTTCCTGCTTAAGGAAAAGCATGATAAAATCAGATGACGTCAGCTGGTGTGTTTTCCTGGGTTTTGGTATTGCTTTGTGTGGAATCAGTAATGGGGAGGAGTATAATTCCTTTATGCAGATCCATCTGCCCTGTGACCTGTATTTATCATTTTGGCCCTTTGAGAAGATTGTCGTGTTCATGTGTTCTCTATCTCATCCTAATAATAATCTAATGACTGACATATTTCATATTCTCCTGATCTCTGAGTATAAGAGAATTTAATCTGAATGGCTTTTGATTCTGCTTTTTATTTTCTCCTTCCTTACAAATTAAAAGTATTGGAAGCTGACTCCTAAATTTAATTTTAAAGATGATTGATCCCATGTGTTAACAAAGTAGGACCAGTGTTATTTACTTTTTGTTCTTTTGAGAACATGGGTCCCCTCACCCTGGGTAGGAATCTAGGAAGATTTTACTTTCTAATTCATTGGGAAGGGTTCTTCATTTCTTTTTTTAAATCGAAATGTTCTAGTATTTTTGTTGTGTTTATGTATCAACTCTGGATTTTCTTTTTTTTTTTTTCCTTTTTTGAGACAGAGTCTCAAGCTTTCGCCCTGGGTAGAGTGCTATGGCTTCATAGCTCACAGCAACCTCCAACTCGGCCTCAAGTGATCTTCTTGCCTCAGTTTTTCTATTTTTAGTAGAGACGGAGTCTTGCTTTTTGCTCAGGCTGGTCTTGAACTCATGAGCTCAAGCAGTCCACCCACCTCGGCCTCCCAGAGTGTTCAACTCTGGATTTTCTTTGGGTAGGTTTGGTTGTTAAAGTACTAGTTGGATCTTACATCTTTCAAGTTAAAATTGACCATACTTACTGAAAGATTGAATATGAAGTGAGAATTGGTCAAAGGTGGTTTCCAGACGGCTTTCTGAGACAATGGCAGAGTGGAACAGACATTTCCCAAGAAGGGGGAGGGAAGAAAAACCGATCTGAGGTAATGCTTAAGAGTTCACTTTGCTGCATATTGAGACATCTGAGTGACTTCAATGGGCAGTTGTTATATGTATTAGGTCTGAAACTTAGAGGTTGAGGCTGTTTTTAGCTGTATCAGCTTGGAAGCTATTAATTCACAGACGGTTTTTAAAACCACGTGAGGGAGGAAATCACCAAAGGGGAGTGAGAAGACAGAGTCTGGGGCTGGGCCTACATTGCCAGCTTTCTGAGGTCCTGAGAGGACAAGTGGCCAGCGAGTGAGTTGAGTATCAGTAGTAACCCGAGAGCCAGGAGTGAAAGAGGAGAATTCAGCGTTGTGGACTCTTAGAGAAGACAGGGCTCCCAGAAGGAGGGAGCTAAACTGTATTATCAAGTCAGCAAGCCCTGCCAGGTGCTTTGCAAATGTTGAAAAAGTACACAACTGTTACGTAGAAATGCCTATGGCCTCATCGGACTCTTAGGACCAAAGTGAAGCATGTGACCTAATGTTAGGAAAGGTTGCCTTACCTCCAAAAGAGGGAGTCTATTTAAACACATAGTGCATTATCTTAATTACTTTTTTCTAAAAGTAGTGTTAGAAAATCTTTCATTTACTTTGTCCGCAATATAATCCGCTTCAACCATTGCTAAATGCTGAGTGGGTGCTATTACTTTTGAACTCTTTAATAATGCAGTTGCTAGGGTGATGCTGATACACAGCCTCCCAAGTCCAAGAGCAGTCAATAGAGTAGTGTTCCACCTGCATTAAGGAAAACAGGTGCTGGGAATTCCTGAGGTTACTTTTCCTCGGAGGAAAGAGATTCTTATAAACCATGGAAGAGAAAAAACTATGGAGAAACTAGAGTCTTAGTATAGTCAATTTCTTGAAAATTCAGTTATTGGGATAGAACCTTTTTAATTTCAAATTTTGTGGAATATTACACCTGGAAATTGGTTTATCAACTTTAGGATGAGAAATGATGATTTTGTCTACTTTTGGATTAGACATTTTCAAATTTAAATTTCATGTATTATATATTTCATTGATTTAAAATATATGTCTAAATTAATACATTAGGGTAGTATAAATCACATATATTATTAGATATCTTGTAAATCCCTATAAGTTTACATATTAAAATTAGTAAAAACTGAACTTGCGTGATCTACTAGTTGAAAATTGGAGTTGCCATGTAAGATTGCTTTTATTCTTAAGATACATGATCACCTAGAAAGTAAAAAGTATGTTTAAAATCCTTACTAAATCACTTCTGTCCTCACCCTGGAGGTTTTCAGAGCCTGGAAGGTTCATCCTGGACAGCCTCAGCCACTGTCCTGATGGCTTTGGTTTCTCATGTGGTGCGTGAGTGGTTCTCCGCTCTCATTCAAGTTGTCTTTGAATTTGAGTTAGAAATCCTCAGCTGTATGTAAATACAGACTGTCTTCCTTACATCCTTAGCTGGCAAGACAGAGTGTGCAGATTGGTATCACAAAGTAACTGTTGCACAGAGATTGAAAAAAAGATCACAGGTGAGGAAGGCCATTGGCCCTGATGCCTAGTGTTGCTGCGGGAAGCCAGCTGCCCAGCACAACCAAAGTGGCCCACACCCATTAAGGGATGTTTAAAAGTCTACATTGTTAATTCAAATACATATGCTAAAGAGCATTTTTCTTTTTTGGGCACATTTAAATATCATGTACAGCGATGCCATCTCTATCTTTGAACTTCCTCACTCTGGCATAATTACAATTTCAGCTTTAATGATGCTTTAACGCGGATTTTTGTGTTTACTGCAGCAGTGTATGAGTACTTCTCTATAAAAGCCATGTAAACTGCAGGCTTTTCAAGTTCTAGGCTTTTATGTTAGGAGGAACAGTGGGTAATTACAGAGCTTGTCACACAGTGTTAAGGTGTGCGCACACTGTGGTAACCATTAGCAGTTGGGAGAGTTCAGCTGTGGGGAGGAGGGGGCCCATCACCACTCCCCACTGACGTTAGTAGCTTGTTTTGGTTTCCTTTAGATGAGGGAGGAGAAAGGTGAAGCACATTTTGAAGAACATAAATATAAGAAAAGTCACATACATAGTTTTAAGGGGAATAAATGATCTTTGCTTTAATAAAAAGCCTGAAATATTTTAGATTTTTTTTTAAATGTGCTTTTCCAAATTTATTTTTTCTATTTACAAAAGCTACACATATTCAGTGTTGAAAATTTAGAAAATACAGTAAAGTATAAGAATATAAAAATCATTTATATTCTTATCCATCACTCAGAATTAACTACTGCACATTCACTATGTCTAAATATATATTGTATACATCTATTATAGTATAACATTTAATAAATTTGTGGTACAGATACCTGTATATATACATATATGAATATGAGTGTGATCATAGATAATTGATGTCTAGATCATTTTCTTTAGGTATTATATTTTGAATATTTTTATGTCATTAAGCTTTTTTTATTACTTAGTTTTAACAGATATAAAATATTCCATTTGATAAAAGTTGGCCTTTTACAGCCCCGTATTTGAGGTGTGGGGCCTTCCATTATTGTTTTACTTAGATTTTTGAGGCCTCCAAAGCCAGAGATTGTGTCCACAGGAAATACTTCTTAAGGCTTGGTGCAAATGACATTTAATAAGCATCAAGAATGTGCTACATAGGCACCAAAATAACTTTACACGTATCTAAGTACCTCTCATGTGTGTTCTCTCTAGCTGGAGCAATAGTTATTTGTATTAACTTCCAGGAACTCTGTCCCCTCTAACATTACAGTGACCTGGTGATGCCAGGTACCAATGAAGAAGGCACTACCATGCGTCCTACAGAGCTGCGGGCTTGTGTCCCACACTGAGGACCAGAGTCTCGGTAGAAGGCCCTAGTTGCTATTTGAACCCCTTTCAATTGAGATTGTTAGTGACTGACCATGGACTAAATAGTGTATGTTATAAAACTGGCCCTTGGGGTAAAGGATCTGGACTTGAGCCAGATCTACCACATATCAACAGTGCTACTCTGGGAGAGTTAACTGTTAGGGTTTCAACCTCTTACTCTGTTAAATGGGAATAATCACACTTGTAATTTATCATGTTTGTTTAAATGTGAAAGTGTCTGCAGTATTATAAAGTACCACAGCAATGTTGGGTTTTCAGAAACTATCAAAGTGTTAAAAGCAATACAGAACTAGAAATGATAGGATACCACAGTGTATAAATACAGAACAATTAGAAGACCTGCTTTTTTGAGTTTCCAAGTGGGTTGTTAGACAATCAGTGTGGATCCACTGGGATACACATGCAGTGTTCTGTGATGTCTTCATTTCAGCACATCAGCCTTTGGAGTTCCCACCACTGGTGCACTTACTCTGGTTTAGAGCTGATTTGAGAAATCAGTAATGTTTAAAAAAAAAAAAAATCTCCAGTGAATCAGAATGAGCAATTCCAGAGAGGCTGCCTCAGTCACAGGGGAGTAGGAGGGATGGTCTGGTTGTGGGATTCACAGGCACCCCTACCCTACCCTTTGCTTCAGCCAGAGAAGCTCACCCTGTCACATTCTGGGCTAAGGAGGAATCTCCCGAATCTGGCCCTGAAGATGCCTTCTAGGAGAACTCAGGGAAGACCTGAAAAAGCTCCAGAATGAGCTTTGATGCGCTCCTCTCCCTGGGGCCAGTGTCTGGATCCAGGGATTTTCTTCATTTATGTTTCTTTTATTCTAGAGTTTGGATCCCTTGCCTGAAGTGGCGGTGGTAGTGGGGGCTCTCTTCTCAAAAAAGAAACACAAATATTTATAGGCATTTTGTTGGGATATTTTAAGGATGGGAAAAAATTCTAGTATTTTAAGGATAAACTGTATTGCTGTGGGACATCACAGGAGTACTCAGGAGATGAACAGGTAATAGGAAGCTAACAGGTTGGTCACGAATGGTCAGCAGGAAATGGCACCTTCCTGGAGAATACAGGGTCAGAGAGAGAGAAACTTCCTAGCCATTTGATGAAAACTGTGCATCTCCTACCTAATCCACTGACACCCTGCAGAGGTCCCCACCCAGGAGAAGGATCTCAGACTGGGACACACCTAAGGAGCTCCCAAAGCATGAACACTCTAAAGTGGTCCATCTGTTAAGGTATCAGGTGTTAGTGAACAAAAAACTAGCATTTAATTACATGGACTATACTCACCTTTTATCCTTACATATAAAGAAGTTATATTTCAGGTTAATTCTCTTAAAGTTTTATCATGGTCTACTAACAATCAAATAGGACTTTGAACAACTCCCTCATCTGCACTTGGCCTTAATTTCCTTTTCTGTTAAAGGAAAAGATTGGATTAAATGTATTTTTCTAATATATTGTTTAAATATTTCTTCTGAGGCTTTAATTTCTTTTTTTTTTTTTTTGAGACAGAGCCTCAAGCTGTCCCCCTGGGTAGAGTGCCATGGCATCACATGCTCACAGCAACCTCCAACTCCTGGGCTTGAGCGAGTCTCCTGCCTCAGCTTCCCAAGTAGCTGGGACCACAGGTGCCCGCCATAACGCCCGGCTATTTTTTGGTTGCAGCCATCATTGTTGTTTGGTGGGCCCAGGCTGGATTAGAACCCGCCACGTTAGGTATATGTGGCTGGCGCCTTAGCCACTTGAGCCACAGGCGCCAAGCCTAGTTTCATTTTTCTAGTGTTGTTGTTTTGTTTTATTTTGAGACAAAGTCTCACTTTGTCACCCTGGGCAGAATGCCATGGCAACATAGTTCATAACAACCTCAAACTCTTGGACTCAAGCAGTTCTCTTGCCTCAGCCTCCCAAGTAGTTGGGACTACAGGTGCCCTCCACAACACCTGGCTATTTTTGTTTTTTAGAGATGGGATCTTGTTCTGGCTCAGATTGGTCTCAAACATGTGAACTCAGTCAGTCCACAGAGGCCACTCCTTGGCCTCCCAGGAGCTAGGAATACAGGCATGAGCCACCACATCTGGCCTTTTATTTATCTAGTTATTCTGGTTTAAAGGAGTTTTTTGGTTTTTGTTTGTTTTTTTTTAGCCATCCTGTGTGCTCTGGATTAATTTAAACTGGCCTTGTGTTCTTCATTGGAGGCATGCTTTTAGTACTTTAGGGTTTGATGACAAATGACACTCTTAACATCTAAAAGTTATCATGGAAGAGAGAGAGCAACAGATTGGACCCAGCAGATATGGGATATAATGTTATACATGAGTGACCCCAAGCATGATGTGGATATGGCCACTTTTTTCCTTTTTCATCAGCAGCTTGAGGATATGTGTTTCATTGGGTAGAACTTTTGATAAGAAAATGGGTTGTCCTGTTGCCTGAAACTCTCAGTCTTTGTGAAGGCCATTCATCCTCTTATTTATCTGGAGTAGCAGTATGTCTCTGTTTGTGGCCATTATATCAATCACCTATAATAATTAGACCTAAAGCCCATTTTTGCACAAGTGGAAATCTGGACATCTATAGTAGTCATAAGAGTGACCAGCCCGTCATTGAAGGAACGCGTTTAGCTTTGAAGGTTTGAGTGAAAGAGAATGAGTGTGTGTTTAATCCTCAGGGAAAGAACATGCCCTAGTTCGGTGTTTAGAGATGCAAATCACTTTAAATAGGCCAATTGAAGGAAATGAAACAAGCTCCTTAATTGGTAAAAAGCCCACTTCCTTGTGGGATCAGTAATTTGGCATGGGAATGGACACATTCTAACATCCTTGAAGTTGAAAGAAAAAAATAGGTGAATTGGTTCACTTTTGCTACTTCTCTGCCATTCTTTCAGGAGAAAATGTGGGTTTCATGCTTATCACTTGTCATTTCATTTGACAGTGTTGATTTTCAAAAGAGAAGGACCAAATGCAAATTCTTCTCCTTCCTCTGGAGATGCAGGCAGACTTCTAACATCAAGAGATGTACTCACCTCCCCTGACAACAAATTTCACAGAAGCAGCATCGGTTTCCCCCATCAGTGGTTCTGTGAAGCTGTCACGTTTCATCCTCACTATTGTCATTGTTGACATAAACGATAGATGTTCGTTTCTTGTGGTGATGTGGGGGCCTTACCCCTTTCTGTCAGGAGGATGTGCCTCCCTCACCTGAGTCCTCCTCACCGTTTTGTTTCTAAAATTGTCCTTCCTAGCTGGGTAGAAGTTACAGTGTCTAAATAGGTTACTGACATTAACATACTGCAGAGTATGCAGGTGACGTAATGTGTTTGATGCCTCATCACGCTTTTCATTAAAATACCCGTAACACCTATCACCACCCCACATTTGTAAATCTGCGGTAATACGGGAAACCAAAAAGATACCAGTGCTTGGTCACATCTTTAGTAGGAATTACTCTTACTACCTATCGACAACATATAATCATGAATTGGTCGTCAGCTCATGGCTAGAACGCAGAAACCATGTGACATCCAGACAGGCAGGAAACAGAAGGTGGATTCCACCCACCTGGGCAGCATCCCTTGGCATCAGAGACTTAATACTTGTGCCAGAAATCCAAATGTCTGGCAAAAGGAAGCCGCTTTTTCAGCTGGTGAGAAACATCCATTGCCCTTCCAAATGTAGCATCTTTCCCTTTTAGATTTGAGAAACGACAATTTCTGGTATTTAACACCCTCCATTAGAATAATTGGGGATTTATGGACTCATTTGTAACAGCATATCTTTTTGGTGAGAAACCAAATAGAACAAAAGCAATGATCAAAAATACTATTAATGAAAAAACTGCTGTCAAGGAAGACTTTGGTAAATTGGGGGAAAAGCAAGTACAATGGACACAGATAGTAAAAACAAACTCTGCCCTAGATACAGTCCTGTGGTTTTTTAATTTTTAAGCAATGGGAGAAAAACACCTACGAGCATCTGAAACTATCTAAATAAAAGAAAGACAAAAACCAAGTTTTTAGAAAAGAAGGAAATGCATGCTGACCTTAGCCATCCCTTCACTGCCAGGAAGTTCTTAGGGCCTAAGAACTCTACTTGCTAAGGTGTGTATGGAAGTTATGTATACATACAAACGCGATAGACATGCATTATCATGGATTTGAGGACACATAAAATGTACTTTCTATGTCTCTTTCCCCAAAACATCATTTAGGGATATACAGAAGGTAATTGAAAGATAAATTAAAATGATCTTAGATTGGAAAGATGAAGTATGAAAGTCATGTGGAGAGCGTTGATAGACACATGAAAGTTTAAGAGATTCTTCAAAATACAGTATGAATAAAAGTTCAGCAATAACAGTATAGATCTAAAGCTCAATATTGACTAAGATCAGAGACAGGGATGGCAGAAATATACATGTGCCACGTGCTAAGTTCCTTGATTTTGGGAAGTGCAGAGAAAACAAGAATTATATTGAACTCATTAAGTAAAATACGCATTCAGGTGTGTCTTAAAACATTTAGAGATCATAACTCACCTGCAAAGCAATCATGTCCTTGTATGTCACAGAAGAGAAATAAAAATACTCATCCAAAAAGAAAAAAAGAAATGAAAGTGAGTAATTTAAAGGTAAAAAAAATTCATTTAGTACAGGGTAAGCAAACTACCAACTTCAACTTTGCCGTGTAAATGCTAAAATTTTAGAACAATGTAAGAATTATTTACTGTAAAGTATTGGGTCACAGTTTTCAGGAGCACCAGAGGTCACATAGCCCAGAAAACACCCAGGCCACATTGCATCATGGCACTGTGCTCAGTTAGATCCTGGCTCCCACTATCCTAATCCCTGGATCCCAGAAACTCTTGACACTGGTGCCTGCAAAGAGGAATGTTTCTGCCTCCACTTTTGCCACCATAGTGGACTTGTCAGGTCTCTCTTTTTATTTTTTTTATTTTGAGACAGTCTCACTATGTCATCCTCGGCAGAGTGCTGTGGCATCCCAGCTGACACTCTTGGGCCCAAGCGATTTTCTTACCTCAGCCTCCCTTGTAGCTGGGACTACAGGCACCCACCACAATGCCTGGCTATTTTTTTGTTTGTTTAGCAGGCTCGGTTGGATTCAAACCCACCAGCCCCTGCGCATGTGGCCAGCGCCCTAACTGCTGAGCTCCAGGCAACGAGCCCAGATCTCTTTATTGCCTTTGTTCAAACCAAAATTGAGTTTAGCTTGAAAAACTCAAAAGAGGCTAGTCTGTATTCTAAATGTTCTAACTGCAAAGAAAGTGAGAAAAGTGGTTGGTGGCATCAACTATGGGGAGGCAGGTTCTATACTACAGGAAATTCCTCTCATACAGGCTGTTGCTTAAAGATAACCGGGTGACTATAAAGATGACAGATGCTTACTATGGTAACTTGATGTAGTGACTACAGGGCACTTCTGGAAAACTAGCCAAATAAATTCAGTGAGTTGAACCTGATCTACCTGAGATTAATACATATTATAAAGTGACAATAATCTAAGCAGCCATTCATATATGAAACAAAAATTGACAGACGAGGCCAGCATCTGTAGCTCAGTGAGTAGGGCGCCAGCCCCATATACCGAGGGTGGTGGGTTCAAACCCAGCCCTGGCCAAACTGTCACACAAAAATAGCCAGACATTGTGACAGGCACCTGTAGTCCCAGCTACTCGGAAGGCTGAGGCAATAGAATCGCCTAAGTCCAGGAGTTGGAGGTTGCTATGAACTGTGATGCCACAGAACTCTACCAAGGGCAATAAAGTGAGACTCTGTCTCTTAAAAAAAAAAAAAATAGACTGATTATGACATGATGAAAGAAACATCACAAACCACTGAGAGATCATTGAATCAACAAATGATACAGGAGAAAATTGGCTATTATATGAAAAATACTTAACACGGGCTTCTTCATGCTTGTTAATCTATGCTAAAATGGCTTTTGTGTGGCTTTTTAATAACTTACAAAAGTTAAACCCTAAAAAGTCAAATTATAATTGAACATTTTATATACTTAGTATGGAGAAATAATTTCTGAGCATGAAAAAGTAGAAGAAATTGCTAAAAAGAAAAGATTGATAAGAGGAGCTTAAAATTCTTCAAGTTAAAACACCATAAATCTTTTATCCAGTGTGAGTAATTTTTATAAGTGGAGAGAGGTATGGGTCCATTGTCAATCTTTTACATGTGGCTAACCAGTTCTCCCAACACCATTATTAAGTAGGGTTTCTTTTCCACAGTTTTTGCCTTTGGTTTATTGAAAATCAGATGACAATGTGAGGCAGGTTTCATCTCTGGATGCTCTATTATGTTCCATAGATCTCTGTCTCTATTTTTAGGCCAATACCATGCTGTTTTAATCACTGTAGACTTGTAATATGATTTGAAGTCTGGTAACAAGGTCCCTCCAGATGGTTAAAATTGTATTGACTATTCAGGTTTTTTTCTGATTCCATACAAAATGAAGAACTATTTTTTCAAGTTCTTTAAACTCTAATGTTGGTATTTTAATGGGATTGCATTAAATCTGTATAATACTTTGGGTATTACATTTTAAAATATCTACATCTAAGACACAAACTATAAAAACTGTAGAAGAAAGTGTGGGTAAAACTCTTAATGGTATCGGCCTTGGGAAAGATTTTATGAAGAAGACCCCATTGGCAGTTGCAGCAAAAACAAAAATAAATGAATGGGATACGATCAACCTTAAAAGCTTCTGCACAGCTAAGGACAAAATAAACAAAGCACATACCCTTCAGAATAGAAGATATTTGCACGTCACAAATCTGACAAAAGGCTAATAACCAGAATCTGTAAAGAACTCAAGCAAATCAATAAGAAAAGAGCAAAAACCCAATTAATCATGGGGCAAGAAACATGAACAGGACTTTCTCCCAAGAGGACAAAAGAATAGCCAACAAGCACATGAAGAAATGCTCATTGTCCATAATCATCAGAGAAATACAAATCAAGACTACCTTGAGATATCACCTAATCCCAGTGAGAACAGCCCACGTCATGAAGTTCCAAAGCTGTAGAAGCTAGCATGGGTGAGAAAAGAAGTTAACATGTATACGCTGTTAGTAGGATTGCAAACTAATACACCCTTTTTGGAAAGAAATATGGAGTATTCTCAGAGAGCTAAATGTAGACTTTCCATTTGATCCTACACTCCCATTACTAGGTATCTACCCAGAAGAAGAAAAAATCATTTTATCATAAGGACATTTGCATTTAAATGTTTATAGCAGCTCAATCCACAAGACCAAATGTCCATCAACCTATGAATAGATTAATAAACCATGGTGTATGTATATAGATACAGATACACACACAATATACATAGATACACACATACCACAGAATACTATTTATCTATAAAAAGATGGAAACTTTACACATCTTTTTTTATTTACCTGGATATAATTGAAGACCATTCTCCTTAGTAAAGTATCTTAAGAATGGAAAATCAAGCATTCCATGTACTCAATACTAATTAAAAACTAGTAGATGAACAACTACAGGCCCCCACAAAAGAAAAACACAATTAAATTCAAAGAGAAGGGAATGGGGTGGGGGTGGGGGGAAGGTTCTGCAAGCTCCCACCCTAACAGGTACAATGTAGGGGAATATGGAACAACTCCTGGGTGAAGGACTGAACAATAACTCGGACTTTACCTAATAAACACAAACAATATAACCTAATGGGATGTACCTTTCAGATATTAATCTGAAATTAAGAAAAAACTAAAACACAAAAAAGATACCAGTCATATTGGATTAGGGCCCATTCCTGTGATCTCTTTTTATCTCTCTATAAAAGGCCCTGTCTTCAAATATAATAAAATTCTGGATTACTGGGGGCTAGGACCTCAACATGTGAATCTTAGGGCAATGTAAAATTCAGCCATGAAAGTTACATATAGTGATTTAGAGTATATAAAAAAACTTGTTTCTTTTTACATGTTTATAAATTAGAGTTGTGAAAATAATTTAAGTACTTGAAATGATTTTGTTAAATGAGATAATTGCAATATTCACAAGGAAAATAAAATATATTACATTAATAACTATACCTTAAAATGTTCAAAATAGCTGCAGTTTGGAGTGAAACTAAACTTTATTCAAAGGCCTCTTAAAAATTTGCTAGTTATAAATTAATCATGATTTTTAGCTGAACTTAAAGAAAAAAGCCAGTTTTTTTAATTTACCATTTTAATAAATTGAATATTAACTTAAAAACACCATAAACAAAATTAGAATATTAACAAATAACCGAGGAAATACCTGTAACAAATGGGCAGAAGATTGATTGATATTGTCAAGTCATAAAGAGCTCTTTTTAATAAATGTATTAAAATACTGGGCTGCCCCACTAAATAGGCAAAAGAAATGGACAGACAGTTCCACAGAAGAAACAGAAATGACAGGTAAACAAATGAAAAGTTCAGCCTCTCACTAATCAAATAAATGGAAATCAAAATGATGAGATACCAGTTTTCACCTGATTTGCAAATATTAAAAAGCAAACACGGGAATAGTCATTTCTAGTGGTAGTGTAGTGAAATGAGTATTCTTATTGCATTAATGTAAAATTACAGTGGCTTTAGAGAGCAGCTCCATCCTTCATGTCAAGAACCCTAAAAATAGTTGAACTATTATTTGCACCTCATAAATATAGTTTAAGGAAATAATCAGAGAAGTACTCAGAAATACGTATTTTAAGATGTTAATTGCTGCATTATTTATAACAGTACAAAATTGGATGTAGTAAGAAGAGTGATGGTTAAATTGTAGTCCATCTGTATAATGGAATAATCTGTAGCCATTAAAAAATCATCACACTTTTTGAAAAACATTTAATGGCATAGGAAAATTATAATTACAACCTAATTATAGAGCAAGACACAAAACTGAATATAATTTAGGATCCAATTTGAAAGTATGTTATATGTATATACATGTGCACACTGCCAAAAATAGACTACAGCATTAGTAGGATTACCAATTTCATTTTTATAATTCCAGTATATTTTCCAAGTCCTCAGCCATGAAGATGTGTTACCTTTCGAATCAGGTTTTAAAAACTTATATTAAAAGTGAGCAGTTCTTTCTATGAGTGTTAAACATTTCAGCAGAAAAATCCCGTGTGCACATTGCTTCTACGCTCACCATCTGCCTCCAGTTTAAAGCAGTTAAACAGTTTTACGTGTAGGATTTTCCAATACTAGTAACAGTACTAAAGTTACCCCTCAGTCTAATTTATCTTTAGTCAGCCCTTTGGTGGTCATAGACATACACTGCTGTCGTCTCCCTAACATCCACCTAGAAACACACATGTCTGCTGGGGAGGGTAGCGCAGGATCTAGATGAAGTGTGGAGTGCTTTTTATGACATACGTTGCTGAATAAAAATGTCTTCAAAAAATTTTGGTCTGAGTGAGTTGCTGTTGGAAAACATTACAAAACTATTGAGCAGTACTTATTTATTTTTTAGTTAAAAAATGTTAATTGAAAGTATTCTCAATTAAGTAAAATTGTTCTCCATTAAGATTCCAAAATTGTAAATCCCCTAAAAAGTTGAAGTTTGTTTTGCTATAGCCATATATCATAAAATATAAACGCTAACCACTTGTACCTTACCTCTTTCATTTTCTGCCTGATAGCACATTTTTAATATTAGGTTTTTAAGTCCTACTATGAAATGATTTGCCATTATGACATTGAAATTTCTTAGTTTTGAAGTATAACTTAATGAAATAACCAAATGCAGATATTACTATTCATTATCTGCTATGTCTTCGTGCAACAAGACAGTTCCTAGTCCAGTCCCCTTGAGAAACTAGTTTAAGTTGAATGTTGCTCCAGATTTATTGATGACTCAATAAATTGACTCAGACTTGACAGCATCCTGTGGGTCCTACTGTTCCACCATTGGAGATCCACTGTAATCGCCCAGTGCCCCAATCTAATGACCTCCTTATAAAAAAAAAAAATTAAAAAATAAGAATCAGCCTGAGCACCCTTACAGGATTGGATACTAGGAGCCAAGTTCTGTTCCTTGAATATTTCTCTTCTCTTCCTCGAATACGTACTTCTATACATATTTCTGTCCTTGTGGCCTCTTGTGTTTACTCCTCCATTTTAACTCCTGAAATCTCTCAGATCACATGCTCTGTTACCTTTGACCTGTGGTGTGTACCTGTCCCCTAGGTCACCTGTATTATGCACGTACTGAGTTTTTCCACTGCTTGATCTTGCACATGGATGTTTCTCCTGACTTACAGATGCATGTTTCTATTTTTTCTCCATCTGAGTGTCCCACCAGTACCTCAAATCCAACTGGTATCCAGGACCAAAGTTACAATCACCAATTCAGTTTATTCTGTCTGTTGTTAGCAACGTCATCCATGTAGTTGCCCCAGCTAGAGACTTCAGCATTTTCTGTCATGTGATCCTTTCCCCTTTCCTTACTGAATGTGTTTTGTCCCTGCCCCTCCTCCCCAGTGCCACCCCCACTGGTTCAGGGGTTTTGCAGTGGACGGGGAACTGAGATCCCTCCTTCCGCACCTGCACACTCTCACCCCCTTGTGCCCACCTCCCATCAAATCTCTCTTCTACAGAGAAGCTGATTTTTTGAAAAACAAACTTAATTGTGTTTTTACTTAAAGGGAAAACATTCCATGGTTCATCATGACATATACAAGTGTAGTGGCTCCAGAAGTGATCCCCAGAACAGCAGCAGCAGCAGGAGACTAGTTGGAAATACAAACTCTGAGTCTCGAGCCCAGACCTACTAATTAAGTAGCTGTGGGGGCAGTGTGCAGCGGTCTTTGACCCAAGAAGTCCCCAAGGTGATTCTGATGCACTCTACAGTTGGAGATTTACTGCACTGTGGGTTCCAAGGCCTGGCTGCACATTTGATTCACATGTAGAGCTTGAAAATATACCCAGCCCCCAGATCAATTAAATTAGAAATTCAGGTGCCTGGCCTGGCATCAGGATATAGCTTTTTAAGTGGTCCCTGGGGATTTTGATATGTTTGTAAAGGTTAGAGAATAACTTAAACTGTAAAATATCCACCACCACCCCTTTTTTCATTTTTAGCAGAATCTAAAGTAGTGTTTCTTGAAACTTGAGTGCACATTGGAATCACCTGGGAATCTTTAAAAATGACTGATCATTGTCCCACACCTTCTATCTCACACTTAGTCTGATTTAATTGGTTTGCAGTGTGGTTTGGGCTTCGGTTTTTTTCTTTTTCTTTTCTTTTCTTTTCTTTCTTTTTTTTTTTTTTTAAAAAAAACTTCACTGGGCTATTTTAATGTGAAGTAGCCAAGGTTAAGATCACTGTGTACAGCTGGGATCCTGAAACTCCGGTGAGCCTATGAATCACCTGGAGTACTTGATAAAAATAGAGGCCTCAGTCAAGTGAAGAATCATCAGGAATTCTGCCCCAAAGGATATTTCCAGCTGACCTCAGACTGCTGTAGTTTGATCTTCATCCATCCTGTGAGCTCCTCGTGGTTCACTGCCCTGCTCTAATTTCTTATACCTCCTCCTCCATAACATCAAATTACTTCAAGTTCCTTAAATGTGCCTTGCTTAAATGATTGGAGGAAAGTGTAGAATATTCAAGTCAATAAATTATCTTGTCAATTGATCAGCCATTTGGAAAAGAGGTAAACTGGACTCCTATCTCCTCAACACCAAATCAACCCCATATAAATAAAGATTAACTACAAAAAGAACCATCAAAGTACTAGAAAAAATATGGATGCATTTAGAAAAATAATTTGAGATTGTGAAAGACCTTTCCAAACAAGGTATAAAACCTAAAAGCCATCCAGGAAAATGGTTGATAAATTTGATTGAATAAAATTTTTCATGCAGAATAGTTAAGTAACATTAAAAAATAAACACAAATGGAAAACACATCTTCAGTGTATTGGCAGAATTACCGCACTGTGCACAAAAAAGAAAAAACAGGCTAACATCAATCAGTGGAATAAAGTATGAACCAGGTCATTTGTGTAAAAGAAACACAAATGTTAATTAACATATTAAAAGATGGTCCCTCTCCTTTCCTTTCACTTTTCCTTCTACCTCTTTCCTTCGGGACTGAGGTGGAAGGTTCCCCTGGGAAACTATTGTTCATCCTCCCTTCCCCATCCATGGCTTCCTAATTTAACCTTACCCCCATGGACTGAGTGCCATCATGTTCTCCAGGCCTTTCTACCCTGCCCCAGGGGTTAGAGGCCTGTGTCCAGGCATGGTCTGATTCATCCTTCTTTCTTTGAAGGCTACCAAGGGTCTGCCACATGGTAGCCACAAAGGAGGGAAATCTGGCAGGACTCTCCTGTCCAGCTTCTTAGCACTAGTCTGCCTTACAGACACATCAGGCCTTACACTAAAGGAATTGGCTATTTCTGACCCCTTGGGTATTACTAGAATATAAAACTCTGTCTTAATTCAGCATAGTCTCTCCAGAATTTCATTGTCACTGCCAACATCACTTAAAGGAAGCCCCAGGGATCATTTGACTCTCTGGGCCTAGCAAAGTGTCCAGCATATAATGACTCTGCGTGTTTGTCAAATGATTTAGAAGTCCAAAATATGTTCCTTTCCTGTGCCTTGTTCTGTTCAGGGCCTAAAAGCCTCTGTCATGCTCTTCAAGAAAGTAATCACAATTTTTTTTCCCTTCCTCAATTTGCCACAAAGTACCTAAAGGCCTCAACATCTTGTAATTAATAACCGTGGCTCAATAGGGTAGTGATTCCCTGAAGGCTGATACTGGTACAAACAGAATCTCAGAGTTGTATGTAGTTTGAAACAGTCTGTGCTGTTCACACTCGTCAATTATTTTAAGATTGTCTGTTAAAAAGATCATAGATACATGGATGCATATACAGAACATAAAGTAATAAGGACTTGAATGAAGGAGTTCTTGTCATGGTTAAGGGCAATTCCTCACGTCTATAAGAGGAAATGCTTAAAATAATTAGAGTGAGTGGTCTTAGTTTTGCTTCTGATAATCAGTAGTTCTGTTCAGATCCCATGCCTTGATTTTAACTGTCCTAATGACTTTAGATATTCTGAAATTTTAAATACCCCAAAATGCCAAATAATGGGCATTCTGTCTCGAAAAAAATGGAAGCATGAAGTACACAGATTTTAAGTCCTAAATCTCATTCATGTATTGTTAGGTGCTCATTAAAATGGAAACTTTTTAATCAGCTGACTTCAAGAGTCTCAAAAACTGGTTTAAACAAACAAATGCTTGAAGTTGGTAGTAAAAATGTAAACAAGACTGTGGTCAATTAATGTTTTCTTCCTTATGTTTTCCTTCTGCAGAGAATTTTTCTTAACCCAGGAATATAGGCTCAGCTTGGTCAGGGCCCGGGGTTGGGGGCAGTCCTGTTTTAGAGGAAGGGAGAAATTGTGGATATGATTAGGTAAGAGTAACTGCTGGATTTGGGGAAGGGAGAGTTATGTCCCTGCTTAACCCAGGAAGGACGCCTGTGGGCAGGTGGGATTTCCAGATTGTTGACATGGTGGGATTCTACTGTTTGTTTGGGCTAATAGGGAAGGGATTTGAGGTCTTAGCATTATTTGTTCATATGTAGAGGTCAGAGTGAGGTGAATGTTTAAAAGGGACGTTGAATTAGTATTCTTGAGATAAGAAAAGAAGGAAATTGAGTTATAGAAGGAAATAGGAAAGTGGGGGGAGAAAAGCCCAACACTTCCTGGTTAAACGCTCCCAGGGGCTAGTGGAAGTTTAGGATATGGTTTATAGAACAAGAAATTCAAGACCTTGGTTCTCAACCTTAGCTGCATATTGGAATTTTCACATTTAATAAGAATGGGGTAGGACCTGTACATAAGCATTTTCAAAGCTTCTCAAGTGAACCTAATACGTATCCCAGGTTGACAACTGTTTACTGATCTGAGGAAGCGAAAGGGAGTGTGAGAAATATATCAGAGGAAGAGGAATCTCAGGGCTCAGGGTTTTCCAAGATCTCCGGTGTGGTTTGTGGGAACTGAAAGTCAGAATTCTGATTTGATAGATTCTTGCCATGCTACATAAGATTTTATAGGGTCAAATGTCTGTGATTCTTTAAGTCTGAATACGTTTCTGGAGTTCGAAATTGAAAAATGATTATTTAAAAGAAAAAAAAAAAAGGCTTGCACATCTTTGCCTTCTTCCAGATAGAATTTCTGGGTACAAGAAGCAAAAGGAACATTTAGCATTTGTTAAATGGGACCACCTTAAATTTAACATTTATTTTTTAACTAAGAACCGAAAGGAGGAGGTTTAAAATTGAGAATACCTTTAGATTACATTTAGAAAGTTATATGGACATTGGGCATTTCATTTAAATACTTCCTCTTTGACTAGAAATTACTCAGCAATTGAAGCAAACAGCCCGAGAAGAACCAATTTCCTGATAACATCCACCCTTCTTCTAGGTAAAAGGGGGAATTCTTTGTATATAATTATGTTAAGGAATTAAATCCCTTCATGTAAGATGGAAAAAAAAATTGCACCCATTAGGTTACATTCTTTAACTCAGAGTCTTATCAAGACCCAGAGTCTTATTAATTATCTAAGATTAATAGAATGAATCACGTTTCATAAAATTGGATGAAGCTTAGGAATATCTGTTACAGTGGCTGTTTTTACCTCCCTTCCTGACCTTACAAATGCCACTCTCAGTAACTTTAAACAAAGGGTAAAAGTAATCTCTTCTCTATTGCCGGGAAGATGAATTACCGTAGATGGGAGGAAAACACACAACGAGAAAAAAAAAATCAACTTTCTTCATCACTCTTGACATTCACCAGTCTTTACTCGAGATCACCTTGAGATGTGACATCAATTCAGAGTAATAAGGAAGGGTCAATGAAAAGCTAAAACATTCTCAAGAACCCATTATAAGACATCTCCAAGGGATTCCTGTCAATGCCATGGCATTTCAAATACAGTACACAAATTCCAGGGAAACAGCTTCGTGAAACAGAGACAATAGGCATCTATGCAAGTCCTACGACATCAAAATTGACCTCTTATTGGGGCTTTCTTCTACTCCCTACGTATTTACCCCCTATAACCTCATAAGTCAGCCTTAGAAAGCATTACGTGGGCATTTATCAACAGCCACTGAGAAACAGTACGTTTTATATGGAAAATGGTGGGATTTTTTTTAAGTGAATTAATACATGTAAGGGCTTTGGCTTAAGAAAATTGCTCTATCATGTGAATAAGGATTTAGAATCAGGTTTAGAACATGACCCTGGAGATGGTAATTGATATATAGTATATATCTGCTTCCGTCAGAAGATCTGTAGCTCTTTATATCTTGTTCATTTGTTTAATCTGTTCTGGCAATTAGCTCAAAGCTCCATGTATAGAAAGAACTGAATAAATCATTACTGAATTAGACAAAATCCAGTATGTTTCCAGTTTATTATGCAACAGGGACTAGGTTAGGTGCTGAGAACTCAAAGCACACTTTTTGTGTACCTATAGATCAGACCAGAGTTTATCCCTCGCTAACAGTTAGAATTCCAAGTTACTTAGAGGAATATAGAAATGGAATAGTTTCCACATCATGACAGGTGCTGAAAGGTTAAATGAAGTGTTCTTACCCCAGCATTGGTAGTTAGCTTGTAGAATTTTCCTTCCCTACAAACTTTTTACTTAGCACTTATTGACTGGTTTGAGTGTCTGAAACATTGTGGTTATTAAATTCATTGGGCACTAAGTAATGGGAAATAAGATCTAAGTGCTGTTTACTCTAAAGTACATACAATAAATGTTATTTATGAGAGCTGCATCTAAATGTAGTATTGTATATAATTGCATAGATATGGAATATAAGTACATTCTAATATATTTAAAATTGTTTGAGGTGGAGCCTCCATAAACAAAGCCTAAACCTTATCCAGGTATTCAAGTTTTGCCCCTAATTCCTCTTTACTCTTCCAAACTATGTTGTCCCTTAGTCTTCCCCATCTCAGTTAATGTCACAACCTACCCATTTGTTCAGTCCTAAAATATGGAAGTCTTCCTTATTTGCTTTCTTTCCCCTTCTGTCCACTCACTATCATTTTTCAGCGAATTCTATGGCTCTACTGCCAGAACATACCCGAGATCTGCTGTCACCCCATCCGTGTCACCATTATCCCTTAACCTATCTATGTGGGTAACCTTCTAATTCATCTCCCCAGTTCTAGTTTGCTTAAAGCCCTTTGGCTACAGAACAGCTAACCAGCTATGAGAGTCCTTCTAAAGTGCAGATCAAATCGTGTCATTCCCCTCTATGTAGTAGAGGATTCATAAATATTTGTTGACTGAATCAGTCAAGCAATGAGTAATGGTGCCGACTCAGGATGGATCAATGAGGCAGGGAGGGGAAAAACCGAAAGAGATTCAGAGAGCCCAAGTTATGAGAAAGCCTAGATTTGTTGTGTTAATTCTTTCTTTGAAAGGCCAAATGTGTAAGTCTACTTCTGTTCGTTGGCTGGCTGTGAACAGTTTACAGCAGGGGTTCTCAACCTTCCTAATGCCGCGACCCTTTATACAGTTCTTCATGTTGTGGTGACCCCCAACCATAAAATTATTTTCATTGCTACTTTGTGACTGTAATTTTGCTGCTCTTATGAATCGTAATGTAAATATCTGATACGCAGGATATATTTAGGCGACCCCTGTGAAAGCGTCTTTCGACCCCCAAGTTGAGAACCACGCTTTACAGTTTTCAGATCCACTGATGGCCAATCAAGACTTTTTTGTGACCACTTAAGAGTCTAAGCAGCTGCCCAGGTTTAATTAATATTCTCTACAACTGTATCTGGAGAGAAGCCAGTTTCTGAGACAGGTGTCTAAATGAAAGGAAGGTTCTAACTCCCTCTGTGTCCCTTGTCTGGGTCTGGTGGGATAGATGCAAACTTCGCTGGAGGCCTGAACTATTAATTTATAGCATGTGGGGTCCCCGCGTCGTGTTCCAGGGTCTGCTTTCTCTGCTGGTATTCATCTTGCATAGAGATCTAGGGTTTGATTCTAGGAAGGCTGGTCTTCAGGTTTTTAAGCAGTGCCTGTGTGTTACCAAGAATCTCTAACAAAGCAATAAGAAACACAGCACTGATTGTTATGGTGCGAACGTCACAACCCATTTAGGGGGATCATCAGGTAATGACAACAAGGACTCGCACGGGGCTTCTCTCCCATCCACCTGGAGTTGCAAATGGCAATTATCATTAGTTCTTGGATTCCCTCAGCCCTGATAGAAAATCAAGGCATCAGAAACTATCATTTTATGAACAGACAGCTATTAAAAACACATTAATAATCTATAGAGGGTATAGCATATGCCTTTTAAAAAGATTTGCAGCTTGCTTTTCTGTGGCAAAGACACAGGACTTCTCCAATCTAATTACAAAGCAATCAAACAATTTAATTAATCTGGAGATCACTTTCTTAACAATAGCTGCCTCTGAAATGAGGTACCCTGTGAAGTGCCATTAGGTAAAGTATGATTTTCATACGCTGAGATGTATTAGCCTTGCTAGTTCCCCATGGAGGCCGTGGAGTTAATTACCTACCAAATGCCTGACCACTGCGCAGCTTTTCTTTACCAGGTCAGAAACATCAGCAGCGATGCCCGCAGTCTATAAAGTGTCCTAGCACTCACGCATCCAAAGCCAGCAAATCCCCGGGAGCAGCAGGATTTGAGTTATAAGCAAGTGCTGCACATATGGGCAGAGAATTAACTGGCACCAGTTTTCATTTGAGAGTCTCTCAGGTATTGCTTTGCAGATGGGAGGATGAATTCAGAGAGCAGTGCTGTGAGGAGTGAAGGTCAGGTATAGGACTCTGGTTTCAATCCATCTCGCTCTCTCATCCTGAGGAGGCCCTGTGCAGACAAGCCCTCATCCTGAGTTAAGAATATATAAGATGTGCTTCCTAATTTGACCTGATCTAAATTAGCAGTATTTTGATCACTGCATAACAAAACAGTCTTGCTAAGTCTTCAGAGACCAAGCAGAAATCAATTTTTATTTCAGATAAGAACAAAGACTTCAAAGATTGACTTGTACCTGTCTAATCTGCTATTCTTATAATTTCTCCCTAAGGAAACGTGAGGAATTTTCTATAATACATGACACAAATGTCTACAGAATGTTCACTTACGCTTTTCTTCTGTTACTGCCACTAGTTCACTTTTTTCATCAAATTCCCCAAAGATGGGTCAGTCTTTCTCCCAGTCCACCCACAGAGGAAATGTCAGCCGCCTTTTGTCTGTACTCTGCTCCCTTATTTCTAATCCATGAGTCATGCTTGGTTTGCTCACCAAGATATCCTTTCTTTTGATCTTTCATGTCTTACTCCAGCTTCTCCTCTGCTACTCCTCGTCTACCCAAACCAGATATATCAGACAAGGTCAAAGCCTCTTGCTTCCAAATATCCCTAAAGAGGCCAGCTGCGATGGCTCACACCTATAATCCTAGCACTCTGGAAGGCCAAGGTGGATGGGTTGCTTAAGCTCAGGAGTTGAAGACTAGCTTGAGCAAGAATGAAACTCTGTCTCTACAAAAAATAGAAAAACCAACTGGGCATTGTGGCAGGCACCTGTAGTCCCAGCTACTTGGGAGGCTGAGACAAGAGGATCACTTGAGCCCAGGAGTTTGAGGTTGTTGTGAGCTATGACGCCACAGCACTCTGTCCAGGGTAAGAAAGTTAGAATGTCTCAACAAAACAAAGAAACAAAAGTCCCAAATATCTCTGAAGACCTCCCACTGGTGAATACCCATAAACATAGTTCACAGCTCCCTGGCTTTGCCAGTCTGAATGCCCTGGCAGAGAGGCTGTCTCTATTGCATTGCCCTTCTGCATTTGGGCTGTTTCTAACTCCTTCCTAAAGTCTCCTCCTGTTTGTCCTCTTATCTAAAGCTTGCTGAATTGCCCTCAGTTTGAGCTAGAGTCTCTTGTCCTGAAGGAATTATCAGTTTCTCTAACCTGCTTCACCCTCATTCATTTTCTGTAACATCCCAAGACACACAGAAGCCTTAATAATAATTCGTGTGTGTATTTGCCTTTCAACGTAGCTTTTCAATCTGACACGAAACAAATATCTGCAATTAGTAGTATAATACAGATGGCTCTATAGTCTTGACAATGTGGGAATTCGGGTTTGTTTTGAGAGCAGTATGGAGGAAAATGAGGAAAGTTTTCAATTGATGGACCTGAAAAGACAGCCCCAAATGGGAGGGCAAAACTCTGAAGATGAAGAATGGTTAATGGTAGCTTTAAATTTTTTTTTTTTTAGGAGCAGAATTAAATTAACCTAGCTCTTAAGTTTCTCCCCATCCATCCTCAAGGTGACTGGTCACCATTATAAAATGTTACATAGCTTCTTGGGAACCACTCAGTAAAATCTCTAAAAGCTCAAATGGTTTTAATTCCTTATATGTCCCTTTTTAAGATTCAAAAAATATTTAATAAGTTATCTCTATTTGTTCCAGTTAATCACACCCTAATCTGCAGATTTAGTAAAGGACACAGCGCCAAGACTTTGGTGCCAGATTTCATTGCTCTTATTATTTCACTTAAATGAATAGGGTACCAGGGATTGCTATCAAAATGTCTTGGCTTCAAATAATCAGGTTTTTTGGTTGTTGTTATTCCTAGTAATTTACTGGCAGTTTGCCCTATATGGTGTATGAGCAAAGGGAACATTTTTCCCCAATGAAATACAAAATCTATATGAAGATTTCTGATATTAGATAATTTCCTTTAGGAAACAGAATTTTTTTAGTCCTCTCAAAATTATCAAGATCTCTTAAGGAACGTGTAGCGTAATATACATGCTAAGTTCAGGGTGCAGAAGGGAATGAAGGCTGTTGAGAGAAGTTGAAAGAACTTAATTTAGCTGTGTAGATAAATGGACAAAATGAATCCTGGATTATTGGATGGCAAAAGCAGAATTCATTTTCCCAGGGGCCCAAGGAACAACAGATGCAAAGGCATGATAAATTTCATTGCAGCAGCGGGAAAATGCTTCATGATTCTCTATCCATAAAGAAATGGGCTTCTCAGCGCTTCCCTGTTAAATGCCTGTGATTGTGCTGTCTGTCATAAAGTTAATGGCATTTGTTGAAGACATCACTATAAAATTTGCAACCTTAAGTTAATTGAAAATTTTCAGTAGAGGTATAGCCAGTCCAGAAGTCTTCAAAGTAATAGTAAACTTAGCTTCTTAATGTGTTCATCTATTCTTTCTACACACTGGTAATAAATCGTTTACCTTTACAGCCAGGTACTGACTTGAACATGAACTCTTGTATTCCTTATGCCCAATTACAGTAGTCACATTCATTAAGAAACTGGTGATGTGGCCACAGACCTTCCTGTTTTATTTTCCCTTTTTCAAGAATGTGCAGGATCACTTTGCAGCCTTTCCTCACCCCCTTATTTAAACCAACGACAGTCTCATGCGGTCCTCAGACAATTCTGCCAATCTAATTAAACATGCAGGGGGAAGCAGGGTGGTCTGGAGTGTCCTGAACTTGCCCTCACCAGCTGCCTGCCAAGCTTTCTCAATGATCAGCAGCAGGTTGCGTGGTCTGATGGAGAAAGTAACAAGCCCCAGAGGGGCTGCCCTCCTTCCAGCGAGCAGTTGGAGCTCTGTCTTGCCTCTGAAGGACCTGGGGAGACGTGCTCTGCCAGCCTTTGTGTGGCTGTAGCTTTCAGAGGCTGATGGCCAGTCACAGCCCAGCTGCTCAGGAGCAGAGGGATTGTTGAAGAAAATATTGACAAGGGTAATCCTGCTGGGCCGCACGGCTGTGCCGAGCCGCATCTGGATCATTTTGGAGATGGGTCCCAACTGCTGGATTCTTCCCAGTATTTTACGACTACTTCTGACACACGTACCTTTAAAATATGTACTTTGGAACATGAGGATTTATCTTCAAGTGCTGGGGATTTCATTCAGCCTATTGTAAATAAAAAATACTAAGGCTGCCTCTCTAAAATTTAGAAAGCCCTTCCCCTGCCCCCTGATTGAAGCATACACTTACCCGTCCATCTGCTCTTTGAGATGTTAGCCTCTGCAGGATCATATCCAAGACATTCATATATCCATTATCCTATGGGACTGAAATATTTATAAGATTGCATCTATGGTAGACAACTGCCTGGGGATGTAAGTGAATGGGTTTGGTCGTGTATCTTTGTATGCTTGGAAAACTGCACTGCAACTTGGGCTCCACTCTTGCCCAGATCCCTGCTTCAGATAAAACTAAAACACTGGGGGAAAGGACGTTTTACAGAAATGTAAAGAAGTGTATTTCTAAGGAGAAAATGATTCTAGATGTGGATAATGATACTAAAACAAACTTACGTTGTAAATCTTTCTTTTCTTTCTCTCTATAGGAAATAGCCCTCAAGATAGTCCAAGAAATTTCTCCCCCAGTGCCTCAGCCCATTTTTCATTTGCCCGGAGGTAAGCGCTTCCTGTGAGTGGTGTAATAGACGCTGTGTGGAGGATCCTGTCTCTTCCTCCCCTGCCTTCTGTCCTGCTCTGTGTAAGGCCTTCTGGAAGCTCCCCTGGCCAGATGAGTTTAGGCTACTGGAGAACTTCCTTGTGACACACCTGCTTCAACATTTTTCATAGTTCCTTCTGCTGTTAGTTAGTTAGACCCCCTTTCTTGGCTCTTAACTGGATAGTCCAAGATGGTGAGCTCCCAGTGTGGGCAGGAGATTACCCTTCCTCTCTTTTCTCTCACTCCTATTTCAGAGCCTGTACTTGGTGCTCAAGTACTTTTTACCAGATTTTCTGAGCTGATATTATTGAGACTCAATTCATCTGTGTCCTAGTGTAAATTTTTTATCGTTGAAATATTTTTTATGAAAATGACTTTCTTGGGGTCACATCTGAGCTGCCTCTCTGTTTAAGAGCATCAAGTTGGCAATATCTTGATCCCCCTGAGGAAAAGGCAGCGGTGAGCTAGACAATGTTTTGTATTTCTCTTCCTGTCGTGTTTAGTTCGGGGCACCAAATATCAAAGATACATGTGTCATATGTGGGTCATTGAGTCAAGAGGAAGCTTTTGTTGCTCAAGACAGTGGTGGGTGTGTGATCTAATGTCAGAGCTTTTCAGTTAAGGATTTTCTATGATTTAGCTAAGCCAAAGAGGTATGTATACGTGGTCATTTCTGCTGCCTTCTGCACGTGGAATTAGTATACTTCACCCTGAAGGGTGAAATGTTCTCCTTTTTGGACTCCTCCACCCCTCACATGTGTATGCCTTGTCCTCCTCCACCCAGGAGAAATACCAAGAAAGGAAAATGCCCCTTTAGCCAGGTTTCTGAATATTCAGGATAAATTTTGTTTATTATTTGAATGTCCTAGATATTTGCTAAATTTTTCTTGAGATTATAATCGTATCCTGAAGTGTATGAAAGTAGCACTTAATAAAGACACATAGGTAGGCTTAAAAATATAGGTGGTGCCAAAAAATGTGTATACAATCAGAAAAGGAAAAAACCGTATTAAAATTGTAATAGTATTTGTCAATAATGTTTGTTATCTTGTATATTGTATCTCTTGTAATTGCAGAAGTCAAATGTGACTTGAATGTTACAGTTTTAATAGTTTTTCTTCCTTCTTAAAGTGTGTATACATTTTTTTGGCACCTGCTGTATATTTGTTCTTACATAAAACTTGCGGTGTTCCATTAACATGTAATGCATTTTATGTTAGGAAATCTAAGGGACCGGGCATGATGGCTCATGCCTGTAATCCTAGCACTCTGAGTGGCTATGGTAGGAGATTCCTTGAGCTCAGGAGTTCAAGAGTAGCCTGAGCAAGAGTGAGATCCTGTTTCTACGAAAAATAAGAAAAATTAGCCATCGTGGTAGATGGATGCCTAGATAGTCCCAGCTGCTGAGGAGGCTGAGGTAAGAGGATCGCTTGAGCCTAGGAATTTGAGGTTGCCATGAGCTATGATGCCAGAGCACTCTAGCCCAGGGCAACAGAGTGAAACAGATTTTTTTTTTTGTCTCAAAAAAATAAAAGAAAAAAAGAAAAACCCAGGGAAAAGGATATGTTTGCAGTATCTTCAGAATTTTGTATAATTAAGTTTCCTTTAAATTTCACCCAAAAGTGTGGTTTTTTATTAGTCATTTCTCATCATATGTTAAATGCATATGTGTATTCTACCAGGGGATACAGAGTGATTAAAATATTATCTCCAAAGAACTTACTGAGAACCACACTCTGATTTTTTCCCCCCAATCCCAGCTTTTATTTTTTAGTGCCTTACTTTAAGGAGTGTAAAGAAAATGTGAAAATTAGCTGGAAAGGCTTTTTGCCCAAAGAATATTTAATTCCCGATGGTACTTCTGTTTTAAGTAGGAAGAGAAATCCTATAAAAATTGATAAATAAGTGCCCACCATAGTCTTTAAAGCACATCTATACAAAGGGGGGATGCGTTTAATTACTATAAGTAATAAGAAAAGTGGAAATCTCATTACAGAGTGCATTTAAACATGACAGAAATCATAGTGTCTTAATCCTGCCAGATTTATAAAAATGAAGAGGATCTAATAATTAAGTAGGTGACTAGAGGACAGATCAATCTGGTTTCTGTGCTATAAAAAAAGTACACAAACCCCCAGGCATGTTAATTTTTGACAAATAAACCATAAACCGTGACAGAAGATTATCACAGGAGACCTCTGGTTCATTTTGCATGAATTTCCAGATGGAACTCCCTCCACACTCTTCAAAAAGTATTAATTTAGATTAGGATGTGAGTGATCATCTTTTTAAACTTTTATTCCAGTAAACAGAACCCTGTGTTAGTTATGAAAGCTCTGTTAATTATGAAAACTAAAATTAGGGCTCGGCGCCTGTGGCTCAATCGGCTAAGGCGCCAGCCACATACGCCTAAGGTGGCGGGTTCGAATCCCCAGCCCGGCCCGCCAAACAACAATGATGGCTGCAACCAAAAAATGGCCAGGTGTTGTGGCGGACGCCTGTGGTCCCAGGTACTTGGGAGGCAGAGGCAGGAGACTCTCTTGAGCCCAGGAGTTGGAGGTTGCTATGAGCTGTGATGCCATGGCACTCTACCCAGGGGGATAGCTTGAGGCTCCGTCTCAAAAAAAAAAAAAGAAAACTAAAATTAGTATGTTTTTATATAACACCTGGGGTCTTTCTCTTTCCTTTTAGAGTTGATTGCCATGCAGGAAACATGGAGATTCCACTTGTGGGTGTTAATCCCCTTGCACATGGTGTTAATCTCTGAGCCTTTAGGAAATAGTGTTGGTTTGATATGCCCATATTTTGTTTAAGTTTAGTCTAATAAAGGAAAGAGTCCTCCGTTTTTGAAATTAGTCTTAGGCAAAGGGATAAGTCAGGCTTATTAATCTTTCCTGTACCATGTGCTAATACTGCCTAGTAGACATCTCCTAGTATACAATCTAATTGTATACTGGAAAGTACAGTGACACGCATTGCTTTCTATACTCTCTAATGCAACACAGATTGGAGAGTAAAATTATCAAGTTAATCTTTTCATATTAAGCTAAAATAAAGGATTAAAATGAGTACCACAGCCTGGAGCAAGGAAACATGTTTGCCCATTGCTAATTGCCATACTTATTTACAGTTTACCTGTTTGTGGAGTTACTTAATTTTTTTCCTTTGTGGTAAGATGAAGGTGATAATATTGCCCCACCTTTCCCAGAAGATGCAGAGTTTTACATTGTAGAAATTGCTTTTACTGCCATTGGAAATACAGAGCCCTTAGAATAATTGCCTTGGGTCTCTCCTAGTTAGTAGTTATCATTCACCAGGTTAAATTTGAGTTTAGTTCTATAAGGAGATTACCAGAACACATTTGCCTGCTTGTTTCAGGCTGAATACTGATAGGCAGTAACCTCCTAGTTACTCTTTCAGAATTCCTTTAGTTGGTTATATCTTATTGGCATAGTTCAATTTGTTTCAGTATCAACTAGAATATATAATGCATCACCCCAGTGACTACAACAATTAAATTAAAAAAAATTGACTTCCTCTTGGTACAGTTGTGATAGCCAGGTTGATATCGAGATTTTTCATTCTTTGTCCTCATATTATGGGTGGTGTTGAAATGATGTTTTTTCATCCATTTCTTTGTGTTCTGTGTTCCCATTAGATATTTTTCTCTTCTTCCTATTTCATTTAACATAGCACTGAGCTTGCCACCCACAGGGCAAAGACTCTTCAAAAAAGTCACATTGCATGGCGACAATGTAGACTTACCTTCAGATGATATTTTATTGGTAGCTTCTGCAAAGAAAAGACAGCATTGTTAGGAGGATCCAAATTGTATTTGTGTGATAGCTTTCTTGAAAAAAGGACCTGATCTCTCTTAAGTACTGCGTATAACATATATAGTAACTTCTGATGTGCCGTTGTCATGGTAATGAAAATGCAATGGTCCTTTGTGCTCCATTTGAGTAAACAGATACAGACGACTTAGGGAACTTTATGAGACGTAAATTATTTCTGGTCCGTGGCTGTACAGAGTACTCGGCGCATTCTTGTTTAAACATCTTTCTAGTTGTGTGTTTTCCAGAGCGAGCAAATGTAATTTATGCTTCAGAACTAATAAGAACATGTCTCCTCTTGGAATTGTTCATTCATCTAAAATATGTTCATTGATACCCGAGGGAAAGGAGAATTAATGAATCACAAAACAAAATCATGGTGGGGGAGATTGTGTCCTCACTCTTTCCAGAGACTAGTTCCTGATAATTGCTATTAAATGGACTGAATAATTCTTTTAAAATCATACCTTTTTCTTACATGTTTAAACTGGATATATTTAAAATATAAAGTATAGGCATGCATTTTCAAGTCTTTAATAAGTAGCTAAATAAAAGTAAATAAAATAGGCTCAACCTGTGGCCCTTTAACAGATATCAACTTTATAAACATGTTATTACAATTATCTTCTTCATAAATCTTTAACATTTTAATTGTTTAAAATATATATAAATATATTTTTTGCAGTTTTTGGCCAGGGCCAGGTTTGAACCCGCCACCTCTGGTATATGGGGTTGGCGCCCTACTTTTTTGAGCCACATGCACTGCCCTGTTTAAAATATTTTTAAAGAACATAGAACCTAGTTCTCCCAATCTCTTGTATCTGGCATATTTACATCTTATTTTACTTCTTTTTTTTTTTAACATAATTAAAACAATTGTTACTGGAGTAACAATATGCAGAAATGTAAATTGTACTGAAATCTTAACATTGCAGTAGTTCTGTGATTTTGCCCTTTTGCCTGTATTGAAGGTAACATCCCCAGTAGCCTATTTTATTTTCCCTTGGATGTAAATTTAGGTTAAAACCTCATTTTAAAATGAGCAGCTAATGGTGATCTTTGTCTAATTTAAATCTAGTGATTCGAATTCCCTGACTTCAACTTATTGTGAGTGCGTCTCTGATAAATTTTTGTCCACTCTTGTCTCTTACATGGTGAACTACAAAATACTTATGTGTGATCTTGCAGTATCGCTCTTTATAAAGTGTGTGTTTCCTGGTTTGCCTCTTGGCCCATTTGCCTGTATTTGTTTTCACAGTGTCCTAGGACTTTAAAGGCACAGTCTCACTCAAAATTGCTAGTGAAGTGACAGGTCTGCAGTGCCAGAGATCTCCTGAAATTTGCTTTCTCGTGTCCTCCTGCCCTTGCAGTCGTATTATCTCTGCTACTGTATTAACTCATCAGAGACCCTTACAAGGACCCTAATTCATAACCAGAGTCCAACTCAGAAGCTACACATCCTGTCATTGAGAGATAAAACCACTCTCTTCATGGCTCCTGACAGCGTTGCCTTTAAGACTGGGGCAGGCAACTTTACTCTTTGCCTTAAGTTCTATCACCAGTGGAGAATTTCTCATTCTGCCTCCACTGTCCCTGGCCAGAGCTGGGCTGCAGGCTCAGAAACTCAGTGAGAGGCTTTTGCTCTAACACTTCATGAAGCCAGGTCATGTCAGAGGGCTATAACTCTTAAGAGATTCTGAGCATAGGTCAGTCACTTTCTTAATGCTAAAGTTATTGGCCACTTCAGGCTTGATCCAGCCATGAGCCCAAATGATTCCTTCTTCCATAGGCGTGAAGAGTAGAACTGTTCCCTGGAAAATGATATAATATGCGGAAAGTGTTTAGGGTGCTACACAATTCACCACAGGCTCTGTGCCACGTTGGAATTCAGGCCCTTGCAGAGATCGTTGGTTCTGGGTATGAGTTTCCAGATGAGGGGGTTTTTCCTCCCCCCTTTCTGTTTTTATTCATTCGAATCTGCTGAGTCTGACCATTGTAATTATCCCTGGTATTCATTTTGTCAACGTGTATTAGTGAGAGATCAATAATATGGATCAGCCCATTCACTTTCTACTTGTTTGGGCGTATTGATTCAGTTTAAATAAAAGTCAACCTGCTGTATAATGTTTGTTTACCCTGACCCTTCCTGAACGTTTGCACATCCTCACAGACTCTGGTTGTATCAGTGTTTGACTAAAAATACTGGGTTTCCCTGGGGTTCTCATGTTAACAGTACTCCAGTGTTGGCCTACACTAAACTCACTTTCTCAATAGGACTGATGGACGCCGCTGGTCGTTGGCCTCTCTCCCCTCCTCTGGCTATGGGACAAACACACCCAGCTCTACGGTGTCTGTAAGTGCCTGACATTTTTTTCTCTCCCTCGCAACCACAGAGCTGTTACGCAGGCAGTGTATTCTCTGAGTGTTTCCTGGTAGGGAGGAGAAGACAGATCTTGCAAGTCTGCCACTCTGAGTAAGGGATGTATCAAATAATGGCCTGATAAGCACAAAAAGGGCAGACTTTGGCTGCAAGCTTTTAAACTGAGCTGCAAACGTTGAATAAGTTCCAGGATTTGCAAGTTTGGAGGAGATTGGGAACTTTCATTCTAAAACTGCTTGGTGTAGTTTTGGGGGTGAAAACTCTACAATCTGGTCTTATTACTTCAGTTCCATGCCAGTGATATTAGCGCTGACAATGCCATTAAACTTCGATGGACTGGGTCTTTTTCCTTATGTGGCTCAGGTAGAGAATTGTTTGTTTTCTTACCTTTCCCCCTCAAAGGAAAAAAAATGGCAAGCCTTAAATCAGCGGTTCCCAACCTGTGGGTCAAGACCCATAGGAATTGTTTTAAAGGACTGCAGCATTAGGAAGGTTGAGAACCACTGCCTTAAATTATCTGTGCCTTCCAGGTAAGAACTTTCTTTTAAGGAGAGATTAAAACAACATAAAAGAAGGTTAAGAAAAATAAAGAGATAAGGTAGAACCATGAAGATAGAATAGAGGGAAAGGGTGCTCTTGCCCCAGACTGTACATTTCTCACAGGGCCTAGCAAATACTGGAAACAGTTCAGCAGGTTAAATATATGCTGGTTTTGGTTTAAACTAGTGATGTTGTGGGCTATCTGTATCTGTAGGGCTTTAGAAACCCAGGTTCATTTAGAAAGGTCCAGTACGTTGTAGGCGTTCCATGAATGAGGTGATCTGGTGATCCGGCTGCCCTTGCACCAGCCAGGAATGTGGTCCTCTGGCTCGAGAGGCCTTCTGATTCATTTCCTTCCTCATTTTGTCAAAATCTCTGGTTCATTGTGTAGGGATATCCATCTATTGTATTTTTCACAGCTCCCAGCACTGTGTTAAGCACATAGATTCAGCCACTTAGTAACACTGGCATTGACAAGAAACTGTAGTGACATAAACCCTAACTGATCTCACTCCCACCTTGTTCTGGGTTTCCAGAATTCCAATTATAATGAGGGTTTTCTGGAGCGCTTTTAAAACCAAGTTGTTAAAATCTGCTGGATTATTTTTACCCTCTCCTTGTAATATTTTATTGAAGAGAGGTAATTTATTTGTCTATCCATTATTCCATTCTGTTGTGATACATTAACTTATCGTCCATTTAACAACATCCTAGCCTCGAGTAATTTCAGTGATACCTCAACCTCACATCAGAAAGGAGGCTTAAAAATCCTGAATGGCATTACTGAATAAACTTGTCACTAAATAATAGCAAAGTCATTCTTGATTATTATGGCAGCAGCTTCACTGGTTGTTTTAGATGTGTCTCCTAACTCCAGAGTCTCTTTTCTATTTCAGCTGTATCATCTTGTATTGCCTTCAGTCACGTTTTCTTATAGCTTGGTTGCAGAAATCTCTCTTTTATAAGAAAAATAAAGGAGAGTAAAGAGTATCTTCTTTCCATCTCTAATTAATAAATCATACACCATTTAAAAAAATGAGTCTATAAAGTGTATGCCACATAGACTCAGATCACATTTTGGACAAGGAATTTTTTGAGTAATTTTTACAAGTACATACACGGTAGGCATGAGTTTAACTAATATGCATTGGTTTGTTGAATCCTAGCCACAGAGCCTATGATATAATTGCCATGGTTTTCCTCATCTTATGGATCAGAAATCTAAAATATAGAGAATTAACTCAGAATGTTTACCACCCCCTTATTCCATCAAAAGAATACAGTAAGCAGTCTAGGCCCCAAGTCTCTTGGCTCTTTTTAAGGAATTTAGATGGCGTTTCTTAAACCTTGCCATTAGTCAAATGGAATTATTGCTTCCACATTTTCCTACAGAAGAAGCCCTGTGATACAATTTTTATTCATACACATGTGTGGGGTCAGATAATTACATTCGTGACCTCATTTTAGAAAAAGTGTTACATAGCTCGTTGCTGAATTATCACCATAGTTACCTTTAAAGTATTGCCCCTCAGGAAGCTAGGCACCACCACCTGCACCTAGTCTACCCTTCAGAACAATTTTGGAACTCTTTTCTGGAATGGCCACCAGAGCTCTTGTCACACCAGGCCTGACAGTTAAGTCCACGAACTCGTCCTAGGAAAAGTGCTTTCGTGCTTCCTTGCTGAATATCACTGTGGTCACCTTCCAGGTCCTCCCGTTGGCCATCTG
Organism: Galagoides demidoff; assembly: GCA_963574575.1. Taxonomy (NCBI): domain Eukaryota; kingdom Metazoa; phylum Chordata; class Mammalia; order Primates; family Galagidae; genus Galagoides; species Galagoides demidoff. The sequence goes on from CAUYQV010101775.1 coordinate 48,733, forward strand.
GTAACCATAGTGATTGTCAGCAATGAGCTATATAGAGCACAACGTAGTCTTGAAAGACTTCTCACAGGGGTAGTCCACAGGCACCTTGACCCGTCTCTTCAGTGACTGTATGAGTTCTTGGGGACACTTGCATTCCTCTGTCGTCCTTAGCAGCTTTCCTCACTGGCTTTGAAGCTGTCCTCTGACTTCCTTCTCTCTGCAGAAATTGAATGTGTACTTCTCCATTGTCCAACACGAGTTACCCTTTGGGCCCCATTTGTGCCCTTTGAATCAGCCCCAGGCCATTTTGCCAGCCAAGGACACTTGTTCCCGCTGCTCTAGTCTCGTCCTGATGTCACTGTGGTTTGACCCAGTTTCCATTTACACTTTGCTTATTCCAGCTGGGATGAAAGGAGCTCTCTCCGCAGAGAAGCTCCTGGCCCCTACTTTCTTCCATACTATGAGGCGCTGACACTCACTTGTATACTGCATCCTTGAGTTTCTCATATTATCATCACTAAACAGGGGCTGAATTCCTTGTAGTTATCCAGTTGTGTATATTATACAATCACAAAATATTCCTTAGATTTAACAGCTGTTAACTTTTGTTATATTTGCTACGGCTGTTTTTAAAAACACATTTTATTTCATTTAATGAAAAAATGTTGAAGAATAACCACCGAAGCTCCTGTGCACCCTTTCTCCTCCCTTCCTCCACGAGAGACACCTCTCTGAAGCTGGTTGATATTGTTCTCATGCAAGTACAGACCCATAATATTTTAGATGAAACTCTGGACCCTGGTATGTTTTGGAATGAATTTTCACTTTTAGAAAGGTAACACAATCCCTGTACGATCCGTGATGGGACTAGCAGCTCATAGTCAAATATATTGATATTTCTACAGCAAGCTGAATCAACATTCATACTAAGTGGATTAAATAAATATTTTAAATTGCTTCTCATCAGTTCAGTTGGTGCTTTGCCACCAAAAGAGATCACTGTAAATTTATGGACGAACTTCTGGGTTCATAGGTTTTGAAATCTTGGCTACAAGATTGAAGACATTTATTTGCCTTTGAAATGTGCTTATAGATTTTTAATTCTGTTTTTCTCCTTGCCAATTTCCTTATCTTAGCTTTTATCACCACTGTTTCTCTCCTGCTTGCATTGATTTTTTTATTATTATTTTTCTAATTTCTTGAATTGACTTTAGTTCGTGTGTTTTCTTTCTTTTTTTCCATAGTGAAAGTGTTTTAAGGCTGTGCCTGTAGTTTCTAAATTGAGCTTTGGTTCATCTCATAAGTCTTTCTTGTAATCTTCTCATTTTAATGGTTTATAAAATAATCATATTACATTATAAAATCCTTCTTTGTCACACAGTAAATACTTAGTAAGGCGTTTTAGAATTTCAAGTTGGAGGGGTCTTTATAAGCTTTAGCTATTAATTTCCAGGGCTGCTGCATTGCAATGCTTTGGTATTTATGAAGGGTGCTTTTAATGACAGATTAAAAAAAAATGCCATTAGAACTGACATTTTCAAATGAGTGCTATCTTTCAAAATACACTTATTCTATGTTTCCTCACACTCAAAAATATCTCCATCGCTTTTATTAGAACTGATCAGAGAGTTTACCTCCCACCAAAAGTGAAAACAAATAATTTCTTTGTTTTATAGTTAGATGGAGTAAAAGCAGTGTTATTTAGCACCTTGTTCCAAATGCTGAGTGATGATTTTCGTCTTCATCCTCCCCCTTTTTACCCATGGCACATGCTGATGGCAACTGCATCAAAGGGCAGCATGCATTATAAAAAGGGGTTTCACTGCTGTATTTATGATTTCACATCATATAATTTAAATATGGTACTGGGTGCAGTGGCTCACACAGGTATTCCTAGCACTCTGAGAGGCTGAGATGGGTGGATTGTTTGAGCTCAGGAGTTTAAGACCAGCCTGAGCAAGAGGGAGACCCCATCTCTTAAAAAAAAAAAACAAAAACCCAGCTGGGCATTGTGGCCCACTGCCTATAGTCCCAGCTACTTGGGAAACTGAGGCAACAGGATCACTTGAGCCCCCAAATTGAGGTTGCTGTGAGCTGTAATGCCAGGACACTCTACCCAGGGCAACATGAGACTCTGTCTCAAAAAACTAATAATAATTTAAATGTGGTACATACATAAAAGTCCCAGCATATGATTGTGAGTAGCAGGAGACAAGGCTGACCGTACTCAGCCGAGAGCTCACCTGTGATGTAATGCACTCAAATCTCACTCTACTGCGTCTTTCTTGTTTTGGCTTTAACTGGGTCCTATCTATTTTCAGAGCCTGGGTTTCCTCCCAACAGTAAACTGTGCTTTGAGAAATTGTCTTGTAAACAAATAGGGTGAAATATGGAAAGCATTTTGACGTTTCAGAGACAGCGTCAATGTTCATTTAGGTCATAGTTCTCATAACTGTAGCATGAAAAGGAAGTTATAAAATGGTTTATCTGGAAACTATAAAATCACCCATGTTTAGCATGTTGGTCTCCTGTTCATTTGAGGAATTTCTTTTCAAGGTAGTCATATAATCTCACTTTGGTTTGTTTCAGTCATCCTGTTCCTCCCAGGAGAAGTTGCATCAGTTACCATACCAACCAACGCCAGATGAATTACATTTCTTATCGAAACATTTCTGTACCACTGAAAGCATCGCCACTGAGAACAGATGCAGGAACACACCGATGCGTCCCCGTTCCCGAAGTCTGAGGTGTGTGGACCCAGCGGAAAACCTTTATTTAGTGGAATTATCTGTGTTTAACCATTTTGAGTGAAGACTTCTGGTTCTTTAATTCGTATATCATACCTGTGTTCATTGATTTGTCAACTACTATTAACATAGCATGGTTTTTCCACCAAGGCATGATATTATTATACTAATTACCGTTGAAAGGAATCTTACTATTTTTCTTTTAAATTCTCACAATTCACTGATAGAGGTGATTATGACGGCCTTAGTTTTCCTATTTAGGAAAATTTCCAGTCTTCGGAACTTTTGAGGCAATCTCATTAGGTATTCAGTGGAATATCAAGATTTACCAAGAAGAGTTCTGTCTTTGTGCTGTTCTTCGTCACTTAGCCTCATAGGCTAATATGAAACATAGATACCCCGGATTCTTGTGGGGGATGTTAGAATGACTCAGATGTGCGAGGAAAGACCAGTGTTACTACTTCATCTACAGACACTATTTATACCACATGAGTGCCAGTTTCAGTTTTATTAAAGGACATCTGAAGATATCTGGCCCAGAAACATAGATGTGCTGAAGTTACACAGCTACCAGCGTATACCACTAGAAAGGAACACGTACCTGCTAGTGAAATAACAAGAAAAATACAGTCGTATGCCTTTGCTTTGTATGTATACATAGTGCTCACCTCAGCATTCCCGTAAATATCTGCCAAGCTAGAAAATGGATTTCCATTATGACACCTGTGCCATGGCAGACACTCAGACCTCTTCAGGGGTGTGTGGCGGAGCACAGGTGTACGATAAAAGTGTGAAATTGCACAGTTAAACGTGTCTTAGATGTTGCCATGTGTAGCTACCCTGTTTTCATATTGCAGGTCATTAATTGGTTTCCAGAGTTTACACAAGCTCATACTGCATGCAGAATATAATCCCCATTGAAGGACATTTTCAGAAACACTATTGTATTGTAACCATAATTATTTTGTGGCATTCCACTTCTTGAATCCTATTCAGAGCATCTTTGTACTTGTGGGTACATGTGTACTAACGACTGACTTTGTTAGTTTATTACCTAGTATACTTTTCTTACAAAGCTTGTGTGGTATTTGTGATGCGCCCAACTGTTTATAAATAAAAAGCTTATTTTCATTTCATGCTGTGGCAAGTTTAAAAGGGTAATTTGCTCTGCTTGCAGCCCCGGACGTTCTCCCGCCTGCTGTGACCATGAAATAATTATGATGAACCATGTCTACAAAGAAAGGTTCCCAAAGGTAATGAATTGAATTTAAGATGCCTAGCATCTGAACGCACGGGCGACGTAGGTCAGAGTCTGTAAGGCGGTTTTGTTGTGGGAAGTGAGGATCCAGTGCAATCATGAATTGCCCGAAACAGGACCATGCATAGCCTTCTTAGAAAGAGAAGATTTCTTACAAAAGGTTAACTGATAGCTGCTGAGAATTAGCTGCTCTCTTTTGTGCTGAACTGGCTTTAAAGGGAGCCTAGCTCACGTGCTCCCCACACTGGGAGGGCTTGGAGAGGTGCTCCAGGGAGGCATGTGCTGAAAGGCCTCCACACACTGCATGTCCCGGTACTGTGTTCTGAGCCTGCTGCCGTCTTGTCAGGCAGAGACTGTTGCTCTCCCTCAAAAGCCTGTAGATTGACGTGTTGCAAAAGTTATCCTTTTGGGGGGTGCTTCTTTACTCTTACACCTCATTTTTCTTTTCTATGTTAATTTGGAAAGGAAGGTGTAATTGCAAGATTCTCCAGTTAGAATGGCAGAAGGAATGTGAATTGAGCCAGAGAGCAATTTGAGGAGTCGTTGCCAAAGCCCTGGCTGGAAGATCTGCACTCCCAGGGTGCCCCTTACCTCACCTGTTTCCACATCATCTCTCCAAAGTGTTTCCGCAAACACTGGAGATGGCATCTTTGTGTTTTTCCTGGCCCTCTCCCCCACCTTTTGTTGCCCTAAGCAAGAGAACAAAAGGAAATCTTTGGTTTCATCAATCAGGAGTAGAGTACTTATTATTTGTAATGAACCCAACATTGATGTCATTGATTACAGCTGTTTTGGCTATTTGTCACATGTCCCTTGCTCACTGGGGAAGCGGACACTGACTGTACCTAGTTAATGCAGGGCAGGACGTTAGAGGGGAACAGGAAGGGTGGGGGGGGGGGGTCTCCCTGCAT